>PVIU01004866.1:0-121171 GCA_004026605.1 Ondatra zibethicus | reverse complement strand
TAACTTTGTACTTTTATTTGAAAACTTATATACTATTAGATATTTTTATCTGGAGGATTCAGACATTGAAGAAACTCAATACACTTTGAAGAAGAAATCTAGATGCTACTATCAAGTGACTTCCTTACCTTCTCACTAGAATTCATCAAATGAGGACTTCAACATAAAATATTTAAAACCAAAGAGTAAGTTATTAAAATGATTAAACATAGGAAATAGGATGTATCTGTATGATAAATATGTATAAAGTTCTCGACGGGAGATAAACAGTATTTGAAATTTGTACTTATTCCTTTTACTTGTTTTGTCTAGAATTAGAACTTATGAGACATGAACAATGACCAGTAGATGCACTAAAGTGCAAAGAGAAACTTTGCAGGGCTCCACCCCTAGATGAAAACAACAGGAAAGTAAGAAATGCAAAAGGCAGGAGAATTAGTCTTTGCCAGGAGGAGGTTCCTAATTGGTTATCCAATACAAACTGGCCGTCCCTGAAAGTCATATACATGAAAGCACAATTAATGGACCCAGTAGGTTGTATTTATTTATTTATGCATTTATACATATGTGTGTTTGCATCTGTGTTATAATACCAATTAAAGAAAAAGAGGCCAAGATACTAAATGGGAGTAAAGAAGGAATAGAAGGGGATAGAGAGAGGAAATGGCGGATTTCTATTTCTAATTTTTTATTTTTAAAAGTAAATAAATTTTAACTGCAACTTCACATCAGGAAAGGAAATAAAAATGTTTCAGTAGCATCCTGACCTAGAGCTCAGACCAACCACCTTACATCACACAGAAGCAATTATCTGGCACGAACATAAATATAATTTCTTTGAAACAAATATTAATATTTTCTTTCATATGTGTCATCATTTAGTAAAGCAAACCTACTGAAGAAATTATAGGAGTACTCAATAAAACAAAGAGTATCCAGATCCATCAGTATCATTCTGAATATGATCTTTGGTGAATTTTTGCTTGTTCTTACAATGTGGTAATTTTCTTCTCTTTTTTTCTAGAGTGGGGTGGGTGTGTCCCTGTGTTTAAAGGTATGCAAATACACATGCATGTGTGTATGGGGGCCAGTGACTAACTTAATGCTTACTGAGGTTTCTGTCCCACCCGGTCCCTCAGCTGTTCAGTCCCAAATACACAGAGGTCTACATTAATCATAAACTGGTTGGCCTATTAGCTCAGACTCCTTATTAACTCTTATAACTTAGCCCATAATTCTTGTCTGTGTTAGCCACGTGGCTTGGTATCTTTTTCAGCGAGGTGGTCACATCTTGCTTCCTCTGTGTCTGGATGGTGACTACAGATTGAACCTTTCCTCTTCCCAGAATTCTCCTGTTCTCGTCACCCCACCTGTACTTCCTGCCTGGCTATTGGCCAATCAGTGATTAATTAAAATACAACTGGCAGGGTAGAAATCATTGTCCCACAGAATCTCCCTTTGTTCACCTCATTCATTCACTAAAGCAATGAAGCAAGGATTTTGGGTAGAACCTATGACTCCCCAGTTCAGCTGGTATGGGTGGGACTCATGTTCCTTGAACTCCCCGCCTCTGCCTTTTGAGCTGTAGATTGAAATCTGCCACCACACCCACTCAGCATTTTCATGGGTTCTGTGGAGTCACACTCCAGTCCTCATTCTTACGTGTCGAGCACATTATCCACTGAGCCACCTCTCTAACTCCGTAAATGCTTTTAGATTAAAGATTTAATCATTTTACTTATTCATAAACAATGAGAACAGCCTCTCTGCCACTTCCTCCCTAATCCTCCATCCCTCAGTCTCTCCAAAGTCCCAGTCTGGGAATGTACTTCATCAGCTTAGCTTTATCACCTTTCTCATGTACCACAGTTTACTTTCTCCTCCACACACTGGCTGGAATAAGAAGAAAGCAACGAGCATAAGCTTCTGTGCCCACGGACTCAAACTTTTATCTCGAACATTGAAGATAATTCAACCCAGGAGAATCTGTCAGTGCTAAGACTCAAGTCTGATTTAACTCCTTAGGCTTCTTTGCCTCCAGAGGAGTAAGACAAATCATCAGACTTAGTCACAGAAAGGACAACATCTCCTTTGCTGTTTTTCTCCACTGTACCAAGAAGCAGGAAAAGTAAATGTTTTAATAAAAAGTATTCAGTGATAGAAGAAATTATTGCTGTTAAGAACAACAAAATGTAAATTATTCCCTTACATATAGTATTAAGTTCTACACAGAAGTGGCTTTAATTCAACATGGACTAATGGCTCTGGGATATTTCCTAAGAAAATATGCTATTCGCTGAAGAAATACAGTATTACCTTGAGTTAACAATACAGTCCTTCCATGTGAAAAAGCAATTGATCTGAGGAGCCTGTGACATTTGAAGAAGCAGAATACATAGACACATAGGATTAACTGAACAGGCACAGTTTGATCTCTTTGTTATATAACACAACATTCAGTTATCTCCTCTGGGTAAATCTGAGGCTGAGGGCAATATACTATGAAAAAGAGTCACAAGAGACCCAAAAGGTTAACTACAAATAGTCTGAAGACACATAACGTAACTTTTAGTTGATGCTGAGGTCATTGACCATGTGCTGAACTGTACACTAAATGGCCCTATCAACAAGAAAAGTATGGATGACCCAATTTAAACCTTAGTAAATACAAATAAAATATTGATAATATGTTCAAAGATACATAAGGGAGACATATGTATGTCTTTCACCGCCCTTTTTAGTTTTTTTATAGATTCTAATTCTTCCATGAATTAGAAAATCTTGACAAAAGAATCCTCTTGGATCTAACATCAAAGAAGCTCCAAAGTACATTGCTTTGGTATGTCAATCTTAAATTTACTTTATAAAGTAAAAAAGGACTGGGGAGATGGCTCACTCAGTAACATGCTTCTATTCAAGCAGGAGGATCTGAATTCAGTTCCCAGGATTAGGGGTAAATCACCAGGTGTTGTGGTTAGTCTTTTTAATCCCTGTGCTTGGGAAATGAAGACAAGTGCATTTCTGTGGCTTCCTGCACAGCCAGATTAGCCTATTAAGTGAGCTCCAAACCAATGAGGGACTCTGTAACAAAACCTAGATTTTTCAACAATGTTCCTATCCTGATATAACATTAGCTAATAAATATCAATCTGTCTCTTCACTTGGGAAACTGATGTGTTAAGAGCTGATACCAATGATAAAGTTAGTTTTAAGTAGCTCTGTGAGTACCAAAAACTGCTGAGAAAAATGGAAGAAAAAGATGGAAGGAGGGGGTGGGAAGGTAGGGAAGAAGAAAGGAAGGGAGGGAGGGAGGGAGGAAAGGATGGGAAGGAGAGGGATATGGAGGGGAGATGAGGGAACAAGGATGGAAAGAAAAGGAGGCATTCGAGCCTTTGAGTGAAAACAGAATCATCAATGCAATGTTTGTTTCCAGATTTTCAGACTTCTAATAGACAGTAAGATAATAAGGGGTAACAGACAAACTATGACTAAAGTGAGTCTTTTAAGTTTTCTGAAAATGTTCCCATCAGGTAATGGAATAAATATTGTATGGTTCCCTGTATTCCATGAAACAACCGTAGCTTGAAGCACAGTGGGATTGTGGTGAGGATTAAATCTTTATGGGATTACAACTATAAAGTGTGGAGCAGCAAACATACCCAAGTATTTTATAGAAATGTCTCTGATATCTATCCCACAATCCTCAAGGGTGACCTATGCAGGTTCCATTTTACAGATGAAACCCTCAACTCAGTAGGTTGCTCCAGGTTGTACAATGATAATTGCTGGACCTGAAATGAAATGTCTGTCTATCTTAGTACACAGCCTCTCATGGCCTAATGAGAAAACTGACAGAATACAAGAGCATCCTGTGATCTGCAGGTGTCTTTATTAAAGGACTTGAAAGAATGACAGAAAATTGTTCATCAAAGGGGGAAAAAAACAGAAAGCCTTCACTCATGGCGTTAAAATTCCCTCATTTCTCTTTCCAGCTAATGACTCCTAGCCAGGCCTGCAAAGCACTGAAAGAAATTCTGCTCCTTGAATAAACAACCAGGAGGGAAACAATCCCCAGGCCATTTATTATCCCTATTTATGTAACATGTAATGTCAATTAAGTCTCCCTCAAACAATCACAAAGGTAACCATTTAATTCTAATTTTGTGAAATTGTTAACAGACTTCTATGTGTAGTTTGCTTTATAGATGGAGAGACTGTATCAACAGTGAAGCCATGTGGCAACTTGGCATTGGGGCTGCTGTTCATTAGCAACTGAGAGGCTTGGGAACCCCAGCACATTTACAGTTCTACACTTGAATTTTTATTACTTGTGCTGACAAACCTTTAAACACAGAGTCATAAATCAGTCGGCAGTACTAGGGAGCCACCTGCTGGAGTGACTGCTGGCATTGTCTCCATGAAATTAAATTCAGTAACTATTAACTCAATAATGAAGTTGTCAACTTCGGGATACTTTACTATAAATATACATCTTACATCACACACAGGCACACACACTTTCCAATGTAATAGCAAAGTCTCATTACAAGAGACAGCACAAGCACAACATGGAATGAAACAATCAATGAACAATGAGTAGTTAACACAGATGTTCTGAAGACAGCAGTCATGTCTTTTATCTAGGTTATTTATTGCTCCACGATTGCTAGATCTTTCATCGGTCAGTCTAACAATTATGTTATCCAAATACTATAGTTAAATGGCAACCTATTTAAATGATTATATTTTTCAGGTGTGTGTGTGTGTGTGTTTGTGTATGTGTGTACGCGCATGTGCGCGCACACCTACAGGGGCATCGGCATGGATGCCTGTACAGGTGTTTTTATGTTTGTGGAAGCCAGAACTCAACTGTAGGTACCATTCTTCATGCACTAGATGCCTCATCTCTTGAAACATGGCCTCTCAAGCATCCTGGAACTCCCAAACTAGAATACGTACACTATGCACTCAGTTCAGGAGATCTCTATAACTCAGCTGCCTGTGTACTCGGATCACAATCACATGCAGCCATTCCTGAAGTGTTTTTCATATATGTTCTTGGTGCTGAAGTCAGGTCCTCATGCTTGTGTGCCAAGTCGAACCATCTCCCCAGGCCAAAATTATTTATTTCTAGAAACCGACTAGTATGAGAGTCAGTATCTAATTTGGGATCAAGGGTACAAGTTTATTTATCTTTTCCCCAGCTATCAGAGATCGATCTGTTGTTAAACGTATTCCCTAAAGTTCTTAGTATTGTTAAACCAAAGATTTTTTTGTTTTTGTTTTTTGCAAAAATATAATGAGTGTAATATTTGTGGCAGGCTTTGTTATTCAAATTTCTGAGCTAAAAATAGCCATTCAGTTCCCCGTCTCTGCTACACTATATGCATAGAGAACTCCTAACACATGTTCTTTAATGAAGCTTTTGTGTTGCCAGAGGGTCAAGATTTTAAAAACAGTATCTGGTGTCCAGCAAGAAAGCTAAGTGGAACAGACATGAGAGATTAATCTGAATGTGTGCTGTCTGCAAAGAATAGCCTGGAGATATATTGATTCCCTGTTAGCCATTTGCTTTGTGGTAATTTTCTTCATTCTCAAAAGAATAGTATGGGTAATGGTTCCATTCAGCTGAGGTTCCCAGTTTACCAAGGCTATGTGTTTATTTGTAATCAAGCACTTCCATGGCGGTGGGAGCACTAGCTAATATGGGTACAACAGGATTGCTCTAAAATGGTTGGTTTTCTTGGTTCTACTGGATAAGTTCTTTCCCATTTACAGCTGTGTGTTTCAGAAATTCCACCTTCGCCCTCATGGTCAGTCTCACCTTCAAACTTTACCATGTGCCGCCATATCTTCTCTTACCTTAAAACACTGGGTTCTTATTATTTTAACTCCCCAGATGAAGACATTGTCTCCAGGGGGACTAAGAGAATTATCACCCTCTTTATCCCAACAAACACCCAAACAGACATTCAGAGTCTTGACAAACCCACTCCTGATCCCTGGAATATTCAAAATCGTAAAGCACACACTTTGCTGTGTGCTCACTACCTTATGCTTATCACTCTGTTTAATTATCCAGTTTTCCACCCAAAGTCTATACACTTTGTCAAATCGTAAACCTGTTTTAAAATACAGTCTCAGTAGGTGACATAAAAGCTGATACTCATAGATGATGATAAATATTGTTAGCTGAATGAAGGTTATTGAAGGGGATTTTATTTTCCTCTCATAATATTTTCAAGAAAGTCATAGTAACTTTTTAAAAATGCCAGATGTTGTATTAGATTCTGGATGTTAACAGGGAGCAAACTCTTCTGCTTTCCTAGACTCTCAGGTAATAGATGACGTAGACAAGATGTATTGTCACAAAATCCATAAACCAAAATCCAGAATAACTTCATCAGGGAAGGAATTCCAGAAGAGTCAAGAGGTTGTCACATGAAAGATGAAAAAGAATACGAGAATATGTCATGCAACAAGAATAGAAGTGAACTGGAGGGACAGAAAAGCACATGTGAGAGCCTTCAGGCAGGGGAGCACACAAGAGGCTCGCGGAACTGAAGATATATATATATATATATATATATATATATATATATATATATATATATATATATATCTTCCCAGATATACTTAGAATCTAACACTTAGCTTCTCTTAGTAGGGATCCATGCAATTTGTCAATAAAAGGAAATGCTGAGATAAGACATTGCAGGAAACATTTGGTCCATATATTTGGAGTCTTTCTGGAAGTTTTCCAACACTATGGTGTTCTCTCAATTCCCACATCTGCTTTAACAAAACTAATCTCTCTTGGAAATCTTCCACACATTAATAGAGGGGTCAGCAATCTACAATTCAGACTATGGGCCAAATTCAGCCCACCATGGGACCAAATCTTCCCACAACCGGTTGTGTTTGATTTATGCTAAAGTGACAACCTTGAGCAGTTGCAATAGAAATTTTATAAACTGAAAAGGCAAAAAAAAATTCACAACATGGATTTCTATGGTACATTTTTCATGAACTTTGCATATTTTAAAAATCTTTCATTCAGGCTCCTTTTGGGGAGAGTTTGATTAATAAACAAACAAACAAACTTGAGTACTGTTTGATATATTGAATCTCTTCCATTTAGCCTGGTTTCAAAGAATCCATAGCATGATTTCACAGGTTCTGGACCAGATCAAAGATGAACAACATGACGAGAGAATGGAAAAACATGTAGATGTGGGGTGTAAGAGCAAAAAACCATTGAGAAACCAGCTGAGGACTTTCACATAGTAATACAAGTCAGAATTCAGCAAGAGTGGTTTGAATATAGCACTGACTCTTCTTAGTTATAGCATATTTATTTCAACTACTGAAAGTTTAGACTTTACTATTTTACCCATGAGATATCCTCTTGTCCTTCTACCTGTCCTCTCTTGCCTAGGTCAGATTTGTCACACTGTGCACTTTGAGTATGCCATTATAGCCCAGTTTCAACTCTGTATTACTATGTGGATGAGACTTCGTGTTTCTTTAACATGCCCCAGTTACTAACCTGAAACATACCTTGAATTCAGACATGGCTCCTGGGTCTCAGAGTGACTTACCTTTGTGGTCACGCCACACTCTGAGCACTAATACTGACCAAAATTTAAAGTGAAAATTTAATATAATAACCCAGATTACAAATCAAGTAACACTAAATGGCCAGGAATCCACAAAGAGAGCTACTGTGTGCCTACAGAAGCAGAGTGAACTATTAGCTCATTTGGGCTCTCTACTGCTCCAGGTTCATATGGTTGGCATCCCATCTTTTTAAAATCTAAGTTGTCATCCCATCTTTTTAAAATTTAAGTCATAGCTGTGGCTAAAACAATAGAGAAAACCAAACATTTTGTTTGTAACAAATCCTGTGGAAAGATAAACTGCTACTATATTGTCTGAGATATGTAGTTACCAAATCATCAATAATTTTGTGTTTTACCTATGCATTAATAATGAAAGCAAGGCTAACTATCATAGCTGTTCCAGGAAAAGGAAAAACTTAACCAGATCTAACAATACAACAGAAAACTATGTAGAGACATCTGCAAATACATAACAAGTCAAAATGACAATATTCTCATTCCCCTCATCTCTACTTACTTCGGTTCATACTTTTTAAGTGTGTGTGGTTCAGGAATTCACAGGGAGAAGGTTAAGTGTTTTAATCTTGGACAATTGAAAAATCTAAAGATAACGTTAAAGCAGGGACATGATACTCAAAGGGAAATCTTCAAAAATGCACTTATTCTGTGGAAATGTTACTTCTAAATCTAGCCAGAAACAACTATAATAAGCAAGTGGCACATTCTGTCACCTTTAAGAATCATAAGTCTGAAAGGATAGAGCTCAGCGTGAAAGTAGGCAATACCACAAGTTCATGTGCTCTCTGAAGTGCACGGATGTGGAGCCTCAGAAAGGTACAGTTGGTTTGTGAACAAACAAGCCATGTCCTCTTGCTGTTTTGTCCAGGTGAGGCACTAGTCTGTGACGACAGCTCAAAGCCCCACTAAGATAATAAAGGCTCACTTAGGAATACACAAAATGTTCAGTTAGTCCGGGTGCTAACAATGCTGGGCATGCCTTCTTTACTGTGTAGGATGTGAATGGATGAGCATGTGAGATTTTCATTAACACACCCTTCTGTTACTGCTCTCTACCTAATGTCTAAAGTTTTATATTCCATATTAATTATTTCATACCTTATAGAGCAGTGGTTGTCTACCTTCCTAATGCTGCGACCCTTTAATACAGTTCCTTTTGCTGTAGTGTCCCCATCCAAAAAATTATTTTCGTTGCTACTTCATGACTGTAATTTTGCTATTGTTATGAATCATAATGTAAATATCTGTGCTTTCTGATAGATTTGGGGTCACAATCCTTATGTTGAGAAACACTGTTCTAGAGGATACTATCAAAATTTTATACATATTGACAAACTGTTTCCTAAAAATAACATTTGTAGGAAGAATCTTAAATGTGAAAAGCAGAAATTTAAGAAAACAAAAACGAGCACTTTGTGAAAATAATGTTAATTAGATTAAAAGTAATGTGAGGATAATAAAAATATTCATAAATATAATGATTAGTTTTAAAATGATTTATGTTCATATAATGAACCCTCATAAAACCATGAAAGTGGTTTGTGAAGAAAACTTAATCACAAGATAAAATTCTCTTCTCACAATCTCAAATGAAAAAGCAATATCAAAACTAATATGCAGGGTGATCACAATGTGTGAAATGTAGTTTATATTCTAGTGTCTACAATAAAGAGCTGCAAGTAATGACATAAAATGTTTATCTCAGCATAGAAGGATCACTGCTAATTTTATTTCCTTTATTATTTAATATTTTTCTAATTTTTATAATGAGCGTATATTACTTTCATTACTTTAAAAGCATAATAATTAAATAAATATGAGAATCCCTATCCAGACACCCCAGGGAAAGATCTCACCTCTAGCTATTATTAGTTAACACATTAGAGAGGATTAGGGCAGTTGGCTGAGCATAGGGACAGAGAGGGTCTCAGCAAACGCGAAGACATGAGAGAGTCAATTCAATTAAAATATGATAACCCCTTATAGAATTATATTGCTTTCTCACTTACAGAAGTTTTTGTCTCGTCTGACAAGGTCATGTACACCTTCAATCCCAGCACTAGGAAGGCAGAGGCAGCTGAATCTACATAGCAGGTTCAAGGCCCGCTAAGGCTAAATAGTGAGACCACTACCTCAAAAGCAAACAAAAACCAGGAGTTTCACATCCTTTATTCCATAAGAATAACTTCAACTTGCTAGTGTACAAACACTTCAACATGCAGACACAAGTATCATTATTCATTATAAACATTACTTTTCCAATGTCACAGGCATGGGTGCTTTGCCTGCATGCATGTCTGTGTACCACGTGTGTACCTGGTGCCTGCAAAGAGCAGAATAGAGTGGCAGATTCCCTGGGACTGGAATTACAGATTGTTGTGAGCCGCCATGTGGGTGCTGGGAATGGAACCCGTGTTGCCTGGAAGAGTGCTAGTAAACACGCAGCCATGTCTTCACCCAACATCAGTTATTTTAAATGCCTAGAAAGGGCCAGTGAAATGACTTAGCAGGTTGGAAACACTTGCCCAACAAGCCTGAAGACCCAGCTTACAGTGGTGAAATTCATAGTAAAAAGAGATAATTTACTCTCAAAAGCTGTCATCTGACCCACACATGTGCCTCTGTCCCCCACTGCCACTTAGGAAGACATATATCTGCTGTATTTTTGCATTGCACCAACGGGAGATATATGTAACTAAGGAAATAAGCCTAGTGTTTAGTGCATAGAATTTTGAAAGGCATGCCCATAATAGACAACAAATGACACACTGATATTTTTGTCTTCTTGACTGTCTTTGATTCCAACATGTTCTCTAACTCCCTTTTGGAAATCAAATACGTCTGCTTGGACTGATGAGTACCAAATGCTCCTCAGGCACCAGTATCCTCATATATCCCTGTCCCCACTATGCTTCTTGAGTCCTCCCTACCTCTGAATTCTGTCGTCATCTTTTCTTTTCACTGAATGAAGAAAAAATGATGTTATATGACAGGATTCACCAATGAAACACCTGCTCATGGTTGAGCTATTCCTTTCCAACTCTAAAGATGCTATTCAATTGTAACAATGTAACAAATCAGAGAAATAGACAAGAATGTAGAATTTAATAGCTCACCTCATATACACAAGCCTCAACTTCTGATTTCCTTTTCTTGGCTGCACCCTCAAGACCTGGTCCTGGGCCAAGGACAGCTGTGCATCAATTACCACAGAGAGATAAAGGCCTTGAGGGGAGTCCAATGACCTATCAAGCACTCAGCTGGGACTTGTTGGTCTGATGTGTGTGTCTTAAGGCTGAATGTCAATTCCTTTTAGTTATTTCATTTTGAACAATGAAGAGTTGTGATATTATGTTTGCTTTAAGAAAAAAAGAGAGAGGGGGAGATTAAATGGTGCATCCCAAAAGAGAAATCCTGGGAAAAGACAGCTGCCAGGAAGGTAGGGCGTGGGAGTTGGGGAGGTGTAGTCCAGGCTTTGAAGTAGCAATCCTTCCAGAAAATACCCACGAATACTTGAAAGTCCAGTCAGGTTGCTTATCTTGCATGGGAGTTTAAGGAGTCAGGCTCAAGAATCATTAAATGATTTGCTCTAATCCATACAATCCAACCTGAAGAGATATAATTGCTAACTGCATAGAGGTGATAGGCTACCAAATTCTGGGCTTGATTCATCTCTGCCTAGGAAAACTGGCATCTCATTTATTAAATGTCCATTCTGGGAAAGTCTGTATATTATAGGACTTAGAATAGGAAAGACATATGAACAAAGTGATGGGATCTTTTTTCTATGTATCACAATGGCTTTGTCCATAAACAATGGCATACGTAAAATAAAACTGAAATCACCAGTAGTCTGAGTATTCATTTCATCAAAATGCATATATTGAAACCTAGTCATCAATATGGTGGTATACAGACATGAGACCATTTGGAGATTGTTATATCATGAGGACAATGTTTTCAAGAATGACGTTATTACCCTTATAAAGAAAAAAAAACACATCATAAATATTCTTCCTCCCTACCATCAGTGACTCAGGCAATACTGCCATAACCTGGGTGTCTGTCCTCCAGAAACATAAAACAATAAGTGTGTGTCATTTACAAATTATAGAGTTCATTGTGTTTTGTTAGAGCAGCCTGGATAGACTAGGACATCTTTCTAGCATAATGGGCACACATATGCCAGCATTGTAATACATGACATAAACTCAAACTGAAAAGACTATGGGTACACAAGATGCCATAATCAAAGAGCCTAGTCTTCAAATGGGATTTCCCACTTGTTACCTTGTATGGGTTGTGTCGGTAGATCTGAGCTTTGACCTTGATCTTGCCTTCAGCATGTACCTCCCTTCTACTATGCATTAATGGATCATTCCTAAGGAAACCTGAGTTCTAGAATTCATATTCCCTCTTTGTTCTTTGAATGCCAGCTCTGATAATTCTGCTGATAGAAGTAACTTAGAGACTGTGGACCCTGTTAAGTCACATTCTGCAGGTCACATTAGCCTCTAGGTGCTATTAGAAACTTTGATTCCTTATTCATCATTTACCTCTCCTTTTCTTATTTCCAAATACTGTGCACCCTCAAGCCTCACATCTTACACTTTTTTATGCTCCCTTGACCATATATCATTTGTTTTTTATTTCACAAATAAGAATCAAATCATCAGTGCTACCTTCACTTCTCTTCCTGTGCCTTAAATTTTTGTGAACCTGTCAGATAATTCCTTCCTTTAGTCACCCCAACGCTGTCATTCTTATTACCTCAAACATACCACACCTGCTATTAGACAAATCATGCTTTCCAAACTCCCACCTTCTCATTGTATTTTCTAGAGCAGCTTCATTAAAATATAACTCAGCACACAAACAAATTTTCACATGTTTTAGTAGAGTCATACAGCTATGCAATGCTCACAAGGTTTAGAGAATGCTCACTGCCACCCGTGAAGACACACCCATCCATAGTCCATATCTCTAACCCACCTCAAGCTCTAGCCTCTCAGAAGACAGTCATCTACATTCAGCATCAGTAGATTTGCATTTGAGGGTTATTTCCTATATAAGGAATTATACAGTATGTAGAGGTATCATTCTACAGATTTCTTCTCTGCTGATCTGCTGATCTTCCCTTTGTTCTTTCTTTCTCTCTCTCTCTCTCTCTCATTTTGTGTGTGTGTGCGTGTGTGTGTGTGTGTGTGTTTGCGTGGGCACATATATCCAAATGTCATCATGAATTTGTGGAAGTCAGAAGACAATCTTGGGGTCAGTCCTGGCCATCCACCTTGTTTGAAGCAGGGTTTCTCCTTAGTCACTGCATATGCAGGCTAGCTGGTGCTTAGGAGTATCTAAGGATTCTCCTGTCTGTGGTTGTCATCTCTGATATCTTTCCATAGCAGTGTGGGGATTACTGGGATTAATTATCTAGCCCAGGTTTACATGGGTTCTGGAAAACCAAACTCAGATCCTCTTGCTTGACTAGCCAGAATCTTACCACCTTTCTTACTGAACCACCTCTCTGGGCTCTCCTCTTGCATTTTTAATGTCTTCTCTTGTACATATTCTCTCTCTCATCAGCATTTAACCTTTTCAAATGCGCTATATTTAAACAACAAGCATCTCACGCTACTTTAGTTTTTACCTGGTTTCCTTCCAAGACAATCAATCTTTTCTTTAATTCATCCATTCTTTCACTATTTAGCCCTGGGTGACAAGGTACTTGTTAGAAAAACCAGACTGGCCTCCAACACACTGCCTTAGAATACAAAATTTGGGATTAAAGGCGGGTGTCACCACACTCACCCCAGACAAGATTTTGAAACTATTTCTAGCTCCTTATATTCTAACTTTCTGTTTTGAATCATTTCGGAGTCTTTCCTACCATGGTCACTACCACCTTCCATGTTAAATTTTACATACTGCTGTCACCTGCTAGCCAGCTCTCAAATAAAGTATCACTTCCTGCATGAGGTCATCCCTGGGCCCATTACATCTCTGGGAGACTTCTCCACCTTGCCACCATTAATGTTTTGAAATGGTTATTTGATGGATAAAACTGGCTGTGCTGCGCCTTGTGCAAATTAAAATCTAGCAGAATTCTAAGATTCTAGTGCTGGCAATCTGTGTTACCAAATGTCCCAATGGATGTACAATCACCCCTTAGTGAGAAATATAATCTAGACAACGTGTTCTTATTTCATGTTTCAGGTCTCTGTTCACAGAACTTCACTGTATTGCAATTGTCTGCGATCCCTGCTGAAACCCAAGGAGACTGAGTCAATAGTTATCTCATTTATCCTACTCTTCTCAGGATTTGGGATAGTGCCTGACATAGAAATTAATCAATACACACTCATTCATTAGTCCTTGTTGAATCAATGGATATGATGTCTTTTTTGTCTTGAGGGGTCTTAATGAGCAAGTGGTGCATCATGAAGAAATTTTTTCCCTAAACCTCTTAAAGGTTAGTTATTGATGTTTTGCTTTTGGTTGTTGATGCTATAAAGGTTCATGTTAGGACATTTTTAGGATCATATCTGGAAATTATGACAGCCAAATTAAGGTTACAAGTAGAAAGCAGAGAGGTAGGAAAACAACTACAAATTGATTCTGCACGGAGTTCTGTATTCTCTGTTCTTCTCTTGGCTTAGGCCTCTAAACACAAGCACATTGAGGCCAGTTTTTAATTTTTATGCTGCAGCATACCCCAGAAAGTGACTCTTGGTCTCATCTAGAGAGTCTATCCATCTCTGACAGTCTCTCCTGTGCCCAGTCCCTTCCAGTACTGATTCTACAACTGCCAGAAGGACATAGTTACTAGTTACTAGCACCCTGGATGCATGAATTGGCCAATTCAGCCACATTCCTCCAGAAGAGGGATTATCCTCAAAGATACAAAGTAACATACTGGGGGTTCAGGTATAATCCCTAAGAAACTATGAATGTGTGATGCTTTTTGGGGAAGCTGTATAGGCCTTATTCATTGAATTCCAGCTGTGTGCCAAACAAACAATGTCTCCTGGGACCTCATGTGCATGACCATCTTATGCTTATAACAGCTTTATAATTTTACTTTCCACAAATAAAAAATAAAAACAAATGAAGTCCATCTTAGAAATCCAGGGTCTATGTTACTCTCTTATTGCTCTATATGGTCTCTGCTAAACAACATTGAAGGATTTATTTCAACAATTCTGCCGGACTAAGCATAGTTGTGGTGTGTAGGCGGTACTGTAGACCTAATAAATCATTGAATGTTACTTCCGTGAAACATTAGGTTTCCATGATAAATGTGAAACAATTATCTACACATAAACAGCAAAGACAACGCAGGAGAGGAGGGGAGGAACCAGGGAAGAGATTGACCAGAATCAGGAGAAAAGCCATGAGTAGTCATTCTGGTTGAGGTGAAGCTGAGCTGTGACCAATAAGTTCTTCTGGCTATATGACTTCTTCCTAATCATTTGTAAGCAAGTAGGGCATAGGTTTATAGAAAAAGATTTTGATATACTATGGAATCATTGAGTATAAAGTTACAGTGGTGTAGTACATGTGTGAACATATATTCATTGAGTTGAGCATCCACCAGATAACAATTGACAGCACAGTGTACTGAACTGACAACAGCATCCATAATTTAACCCATATTGGTCTAAAAATACATTTTATTATAATAGAAGGGCTATCAAGAATTGTTAATAGTCTACAACCAAAAGTCCTCACAATTCTTTTATTTATTTGTCTTCCTAGTGGGTCCCACAGGGTTCTTGGTCTCCCTTCCTCCTCTTCTGTGTCTGCTGCTTTTCTGGTAGGCAATTATACTTTGCTGAACTGGTGTCTTTTTCATTTGACAATTATCATCAGCAGCTATTTCTCTGATCCAAGCTAATCCCTCTATATCCCCCTTAGTAGAATAGAATGAACAGGTCAAATGGAGTCATTGACCATCAGAAGTCTCCGTATTTTACAGCTCAACAGCTTCTTCATAGTCAGTTGTCAGCTCCCTTGATTCTATGTGTGGCTACAGAAGTATTATGCAGACTCACACATACACAAAGCACTTCACAACTGGTACAACACTCAGGCAATGACCAATCAGTGGCCACAAAAACTGGCACAACAAATTGCAAATTATCTGCCAACTATTACCCACCATCAGGAAGTCAATGGGGTCTTGTTATAGGCTGATGTTTCTTCCATATATTGAAGTATTGGTCCTTGACCTAGGGATGTCATCTTTATCTCCTATGCATACTATCTTAACTGAAAACGGTGAATTTAAGCTAAATTCTAAGATGAACACCAGACATCACTATCTCATGTCTCCGATGAAATGAAGCCTTTGGCTTCTACAAGATGTGACTTTGGGACCTTCCTTCATTCTCTTTACCCTGAAATGTTACTAATATGACTGTTCTAGTGCATGTCTAGCACCAATTAAACAATCCAGGGAATTGACTGGCTCCCTGAAAGCAGAGACCTATCATTGTTGAGGAACTCCCATGAGGGGAGTTTGTAAAAGAGAGTACCTCTTTGGCTCTGTTGTGCAAAAGTAGATGGGTTAAAAGTCAGGTTGACTTCTCTATGTTGATCTCCGTAATGCTTAGACTGACTTCATTGCCTGATGGTCTTGTTTTCTGAGTAATTATCTAGCAAGTTTCTCAACTTTGATTGTGGCTGTTATTTATTTTTGTATTTATGAACAACCATTCCGTACTAAAAGGGGTCAGAGAAAGGAGTGTGCTATCCATTACTTTTGAATATAATGTAACTCTGTTAGTGTCAGCATGCAAGTGTGAGTGCATATGTTCATGACATGACAGAAACCCCATCTGGTCAGTTCCTCTGTTGATCCATCCTATGACATACTGGTAAAGAAACATTCACTTTGGAGTCAGAAATAACTACAACCATCTTTTGGTTTTTATGAATTATTGAATTGTGACCTTGTATAACTTTCTTCCCCCTCCCCCACCACTTAAAGGTTTCCTAAGTTTCTAAATGGAAAGTAATAATGGTGCCTGCTTCATAAGTTTCTTGTGAGGTTCAGCAAGCTGTGTACCAAGGTGCTACAAACGGTGCCTGATATAAGCACTTTAAAATACATACTATGCTTAATATCTATGGCTGTCACTGGGCCATGCTAAGATCAAACTTAGGCTCGTTTTACAGATGAGGAAAAAATTACCCTGGAAGTTAAATTTGGAAAACCCATGCCCTTAGTAGCACCTCATCAAATAAATTTTGTTACCAAGATCCTCTGTGGATTGCAAACTGCCTCTGCTTACCAAAGAGGATTACCAAAGAGGAGGCAGGAAATATTTTCTATATCAGTGTCTTTCTCCACTCCTCACACCCAAGCACAAAGCAGCCAGCTTGAAGGACAGTATTTATAGTGCTGTATAGATTTTTTTCAGTGTGTATTTATAAAATGACTATTGTTTTGTTCTCTTGCCCATTCTTCCAAATTGCCTTTCTTCTAGTAACCAACTAGCAAGATGTTCTGGAAACAAGATGTTTCTTAGCAACATTTTGTTTATATAGATGAAAACATGACCTTTCCTGCCACCTCCTAGGAAAGAGAAATCCTCCGCATTTCAATGATGTTTCTCTGTTGGAGCTCTTGGCTTTAGAGTCCAGTGTATATGCTTATTCTCCCGGGAAGGGAGAGTCCTTCACTTTGACAACAGTTCTTCTAAAAGGGCTATGGCTAATTATGTATCTCCTCCTGAGAGGCCACCTCTAGTATATGTTAGAACAGAAGCCCCTGGGGATATGTGCGTGTGTGTGTGTGTGTGTGTGTGTGTGTGTGTGTGTGTCTGTGTGGTGTGATTTCTGTTGGTTTATAACAGTCATCCCCAGTCCCCCAGACTGGACTGCATCTCTCCAAAGCACTCACGTCTGCAACTCTGATTATTTACAGTGTTTATTCTCTCTCTAAAGAAAAAGCTCAATGAGCTCAGAAGGTGTTTAGAAAGGGTTGACAAAGGGATCAATAACAGCAGATCATGCCTATGTCTCCATTATAGATGGATGGGCAGTGATCAGATCCTTCAAATTCTGTTCTTTTAACCAAATGAAATGTCTCCCTCGTCAAAACATCTATCAGGATGGGGGCAGCCCCTGAGGAAATAGCACACAGTGCAAATAGAGGGGCAAGTAAAGGATGACACACTGAATTCAAGGCATCTAATTTTGCAAAATATTCACCATAGGTTTCAGAATTGTTCCAAGTTCTCTAGAAAACCCAGAACCAAAAGACTGAGTGTGAGAGGGTGTACATGAAAGTGAGAGGAGAGAAATCCACTTGGAAGAATTGGTTCATGCACTATCTTGCTAGCAAATAAAAACTTTGAAGGATAGTTCCAGCAGGGTGGAAAACAGGAAATTTAATGACTGTGTCTTTTGCTTTACAGAAGCTTTTCAGTTTCAGGAGGTTCCATTTGTTCATTGTTGCTCTTATTGTCTGTGCCATTGGGGTTTTACACAAGAAGTGGTCTCCTGTGCCCATGTATTGCAGGCTACTTCCCACTTTCTGTTCTATCAGGTTCAGTGTGGTTGGATTTATATTGAGGTCTTTAATCCATTTGGACCTGAGTTTTGTGCATGGTGATAGATAAGGGTCTAATTTCATTCTCCTACAGGCTGACATCCAGTTATGCCAGCACCATTTGTTAAAAATGCTTTCATTCTTCCATTGTATAATTTTAGCCTCTTTGTCAAATAAAGTGTTCATAGGTTTGTGGATTAATATCCGGGTCTTCAATTAGATTCCATTGGTCAACGTCTCTACTTTTTTATGCCAATACCAAGCTGTTTTCATTACTGTAGTTCTGTAATAGAGTTTGAAGTCAGGGATGGTAATGCCTCCTGCAGTTCCTTTATTGTATAGGATTGTTTTGGCTATCCTGAGGTTTTGTTTTTCCATATAAAGTTAGTTATTGTTCTCTCAAGGTCTGTAAAGAATTTTGTTGGGATTTTGATCCTGAAACTGAGAAGCTTCTGTAAAGCAAAAGACACAGTCATTAAGACAAAAAGGCATCCTACGGAATGGGAGAAGATCTTCACTAACCCCACATAAGACAAAGGTCTGATATCCAAAATATACAAAGAACTCAAGAAACTAGACATTAAAATTCTAAATACCCCAATTTAAAAATGGTGTAACGATCTGAACAGAGAATTCTCAACAAAAGAAGTTCAAATGGCCAAAAGATACTTAAGATCATGTTCAACTTCCTTAGCCATCAGGGAAATGCAAATCAAAATAACGTTGAGATACCATCTTACACCTGTCAGAATGGCTAAAATCAAAAACACCAACGATTGCCTATGCTGGAGAGGATGTGGACTAAGGGGAACTCTCATCAATTGCTGGTGGGAATGCAAACTTGTGCAACCTCTTTGGAAATCAGTGTGGTGGGTTCTCAGGAAATTGGGAATCAACCTACCACAGGATCCAGCAATACCACTCTTGGGAATATACCCAAGAGAAATTCAATCATACTACAAAAGCATTTGTGCAACTATGTTCATAGCAGCATTGTTTGTAATAGCCAGAACCTGGAAACAACCTAGGTGCCCCTCAATGGAAGAATGGATCAAGAAAGTGTGGAATATATACACATTAGAATACTACTCAGCGGTAAAAAACAATGACATCTTGAATTTTGCATGCAAATGGATGGAAATAGAAAACACTATCCTGAGTGAGGTAACCCAAACCCAAAAAGACGATTATGGTATGTACTCACTCATTAGTGGACCTTAGCCATAAACAAAGGACACTAAGCTTATAGTTCACAAGCCCAGAAAAGCCAAATAGCAAGGCGAACCCAAAGAAAAACATATATAGATCCTCCTGGAAATTGGAAGCAAACAAGATCACCAGGCAAAAGTTGGAAGCACAGGGGCGAGGATAGAGGTGGAGGTAGGGAGGTTGGGGAAGGGGAGAAGGGGAAGAAGAAGGGAGAAGGGAAGGACTGGGAAGATCTTGTGGGAGGGTGGAGATGGAGGAAAGGTAGATATTGGAGAAAGGAATAAGATATCTACATTAAGGGAGTCATTTTAAGATTGGCAAGATACTTGGCACTAGAGGGGATCCCAGGTGTCCACGAGGATGTTCCCAGCTAAGTACTTGGGCAGCAGAGGAGAGGGTGCCTGAACTAGACTTGTCGCATAGTCACATTGATGAATATATTGATCCTCACCATAGAAATTTCGTCTGATGGATGGTGATAGAGACAGAGACCCACATTCACATCAGAGCAATGGATTGAGCCCCCAAGGTGCAGTTGAAGAGCAGAAGGTGGGAGAAGATGAGTAAGGAAGTTAGGACCATGAGGGGCTGGTCCACCCACTGAGACAGTGTGCCTGATCTAATGGGAGCTCACCAAATCCAGTCGGACTGGGACTGAATGAGCATATGATCAAATTGGACTCTCTGAGTGTGGCTGCCAATGGGGGCAGAATGAGAAGCCATCAACAATGACACTAGGACCTATCTCTTCTGCATGTATTATCTTTTTGGGAACCTAGTCTATTTGGATGCACACCTTCCTAGGCCTGAATGGAGCCGGGAGGGCCTTGGATTTCCCACAGGGCAGGCTACCATGCCCTCTTTTAAGGAAGCAGGGGGAGGGAGGAGAGGTGGGGGAAGCAGGGGGGGGACTGGGAGAAGGGGAGGAAATGTAAATTTTTTTGAATGAAAAAATAAAAGAATATGAAAAAAAGAAAACAGGAAATTTGAGTTTTTCATTCTTGAATTCAAGACAATATGGAAGCAAAATTCTTTATTTTTTTTTTGCAAAATTCCTTATTTTTTCAGTAGATCCCAGTCTTCCATAAGATGCCTTCCTACTGATCACACAAGGCCACACACATCAAAAAAGCTAATGTGTTTTACTCTAAGTCTACAAAATATCTCACAGAAACATCTAGACCAACATTTGATCATCTGAGTGCCACTGTCTTCACAAATATCCCAGCTTCCTGGTCATCTTCTCTTAATGTCATCTACAGGTAAGCACAAATGAGATGAACAATGCCTGATGGACATATTCTTCCTGCAATCACCCGAGACAGCCAATATTCTGCCATGAGGGGACATTCACAACTCTTTGACTGGACATTTCCTTCCTCTTCTTTTGAAAGCACACATTTACTTTTATTTATGTATGTCTTACCTGTACTTATGTCTGTGTACCAGGTACATGCTATGCCCATAAAGGTTCAAAGAGGACTTCAGCTTCCCCAGGACTGGAGTTTCGTATGGTTATAAGCTGTCATGTGGGTGCTGGGGATTGAACCTAGATCCCCAGCATAATCACAATAACCCAGCACAATCAGCCAGTGGTCTAAACTACTGTTCCATCTCTTCATTTTAAATTACACGTTTAAAAGAAAGTTAGAGATTCACGTGTAGCTATGAAAAATGATAGAGATAAATCTTACACACCTGATGCTCTTTTCCACCATGGGTAAGATCCTGTGAAGCTTTAGTGTATAATTGAATGGTAAAGGCACTGATTGAGCTTAAACAATCAAGAAACAGAATTTCTTGTCACCATGAGGATCACCCAATTTCCCCATTTATAACTTCACTTCCCTCTGCCCCAGCCCCTACGTCACACTTAACAGTCACGAATCTGTTCTTTACTTACAATTTGTCAGTTGTGCATGCCATAGATCAGAATTTTATGGCTATTTTGGATAGGCTTTTGTCATACAACATAATTCTCTAGAGGTTCATGTAGATAATGATGTATGCCTATCATCTGTTATTTTGTACTCCTGAGGAATGTTCCTAGCACAATGGAGCTAGAGCATTTTAATCATCCACCTGTTAAGGAAGACCTCGGTCATTTGCACTTCTTAATATAAAAAAAGGGGGTAAATATTTGTGTGCTGTTATTTATTCAGAGACAACTTTGTGTTTCTCTGTAATAAATACCAAGATGTTCAATGACTGAGTAACATGTTAGGTGCACAGTTAATGTGCAGAGAACCCATTTCTCAAGAGGCATTTATAGCATTTTCCATGACCTTCAGTAAAACAGGAGAGATCTGCTTTTTTTCCCCAAAAAACTTGGTGTTGTCACTGGCCTTAGTGATGTCGTTTTGCCAGACAATCAAGTTATATGTAACTGTGTTTTAATTCACACTATATTTAATGATTAACAATGTTTGACCTTTTTGACTGACTTATGGATACCAGAACAGCTTCCTTCTGAAATGTCTCCTTAAATATTTTGTCAACTTTGTAATAGGATTACTTGGTTTCATTTTATTCCCTGGTGAGTAGTGAGAATCACTAACTCTTTGCCCTTTGTAGTACCTATGCTTTGCAAACTCCACTTCCCAGGCTGTGCCTTGTCCAAAGTCACTGCTCAGGGTCATTCTCAGAGGAGATGCATGTTGTTATTAAACATCTAAGCCAGTGTTTTGTTTTGCCATTGGTGTTCATTTGCCTCAGTACTAAGTGATAAAAACACCATCTATGCATGAAGGTCTGCCCCTTGTAAAAAAAATCAGCTGGAAGGCAGGGTCTATGGTACAAAAGTTAAGAGCATTGGCTGTTCTTCTAGAGGACAAGGTTTGATTCCCAGCACCCACACGGCAGCTCACAAATGCCCGTAACTGCAATTCTAGGAAATCTAACACCCCCCTCTGAGCTATATGGGTACCAGGCACTCATGTGTACACAGACACACATGCAGGCAAGATAACCATACACATAAGATTTTTAAAATACATTTTTAAAAGACAGCTGGATACATTTGTCGGGCTTTGTTGCTCTGCTTTCTGATCAACGTGCTCATCTTTCTGTCAATACAAGCCTTGATTACAATGGCAACACAATGTATGTCAATATCAGAGTTAGTCCTCTCAATTTTTTTATTCAAAATAAGTTTGGCCATTTGCATCCCTTTGTATTTACAAATATACTTCCATATCTCCTTGTCTGTATCCAAATTGTCTTGAAGGTATTTTTGCTGATATTTCACCAAACCTGTATATAAATTTGGAAATAATTGTAAACCTTATTATGTTTGTCTCCATGCTCTGTTCAAACTTCAGTTTCTCTCTCCATGGTCTTGATTCCTCTCATCAGCATATTTTTTCACATTTCAGAAGATTATATATGTGAAATTTATGCTTGGCTACTGAAAGATATGTCCAATATTTTCTTAAATTTTATTATTTTTTTCTGTGTATGAGACTTTTTTCTCCATGTTTGTCTGTGCACCACAAGCATGCCTGGTGCCCATGAAGGCAAGGAATCGGATACAGTGGAACTGAATTTACAGACAGTTGTAAATTCACCTATTATGTAGGTGCTGGGAACTGAACACACGTTCTCTGCAAGAACAAGTACTCTTAATCACTGAGTCATCTCTTTGGTATAATATTTTTAAAAATTTAATTTTGCTTTTTATTTAGGTATATGTGTAAGTAAGTCCTTACATGCACGTTGAATGTGTACAGGTGTCTGTGGAGGTCAGAAGAGGATATCAGCTCTCCTGAAGCAAGAGTTAAATTCAGATATAAGCCTCCAAATGTGGGGACTTGGAATTGAATGTTCAGATCTCAACATTCATGTACCAGGCTGGGCATTATGTGCATGCCTGTAACCTTAGGTCTGAGCAAGAGAGAGAAAGGAGGCGTACTGGGCCTTGCTGGCCTATAGTCTGTCTGAGAAAACAGGAGCCCTGGAGCTCAGGGAGATACTCTGCCTCAAAGGAATAGGGAACGATAAAGGAGGTCACCCAACACTTTCTTCTGGACTTGATGCTCACACAGGCCCACATGCAAGCACCCTCATAAAAGCAGCTTACACATACACACACACACAAACACACACACACACACACACACACACAGAGAGAGAGAGAGAGAGAGAGAGAGAGAGAGAGATTTATTATTTAAGATTCCTCTTCCTTTCTGTTGTATCTCATCAAATAATAGCTTTAAAAGCATTGGTTGTATTAAAGGCCTAAACTATGCAATTTTATGAGTCCAACATCTTTGGGCAAAGCCAGATCTCTACACTTTTCAAGGTTTCCTTAGGCTAATATCCAATATGAAGAAAAACAGGAGTTGGATGCTGAGCTTTTGACACCAAAGGTAAACAAAGAGGTAACAAATGAGAGTCTAGGCATCGGGACTGCTGCTGGAATTAATTTGTTGTTCACAGTGTGAACTGTCGATGTAAGACGACCTTACAGCAGCACAGATATTTCATTAAGTCCTAGCAACGTTTAGTTAATGCCATTTGCTTCCCCATGAGCGCTGAGTACTACAAATGACTCCTTCCATCTGATGAATTGCAGAACTTTGCTGTAGGTTTGGAGATTTCAGTTTCCTCCAGGTACCTCCACTGCAGTTCTTTGGGAAGGAAGAAGTTATTAGAAGCACCGAGGATAAATGTGGCTTGGCTGTGTACCATGTAAAGTAAGTGAACTCCCCCTTCAATGCCGTGGCAAAACAGTTCAATGTTAGGAGCCTGAGTTTCCCAGACTGAGGTGTCAAAGCCCTTTGAGTAACCACAGTCATTCAAAATAAACAGTGACCACTTACTGTAGAAAGAAGATAAAAATCTTCTATCTATCTATCTATCTATCTATCTATCTATCTATCTATCTATCTATCTCTTTCTCTGTCCTCACACCTTCAGCCAGTGAGATAACAGGATTGCGATCCATCTATGACTTCCCCAAATTTAAAAATGAACATCTAGTATTCAGAAATACCCCTGGTCTTATTTTTAAAACCGAATACCTATGTCCTGGGTACTTCCACCTCCCAGCAAAACCAGGATACTTCTTACTTAACTTCAAGTTTTCCTTCTCATTTTGAACTTTGGGGTCCTATTGAATTGTTTACTTCTTTCTAGTGTGTGAATTCCTGTGTGTGTGCATGTGTGTGTATGTGTGTGTGTGCATGTGTATGTGTGTGCGTATGAAAACAGCCTGCTGAGTCCATTCAGTGCTGATTAAATATGTAAATGCTTAGAGATGACTACTTAGGATTGGAAAACCTAGAAGGGAGCTGATCCCTGGAGAAATCTGATTCTTCCTCTTTTAGCAGCCATTAATTGCCGGTAGCTCTTCATCTAAGAATTGGTCCTTGTGATTACAAATGCTCCTCCATCCATACTGGCATGTTTAAGCAACCATATTGTTAAGACTTCATGGGCACAGCTTCCCTGCTATACATAGACAGCACTGCCTAGCAACAGAAATCTTCATCCTTTTGCTCTTGCAGTCTTTCTGCCCCATCTTCCACAGTATCCTGACCTTAGGTATAGGGGTTTCTTTAAGATCCACCAACCAGTGGTCCTGCCATCAACTGTGATTTTAAATGAAACATAACTTGTATGAATCCAGATCCTTCTCTTTAGAATGCAGTACATCTTCTGTGTCTGCTTGCAGTTTGTTTGTTTTTTTTTAAAGGGAAGTAAGTAGGGTGATAAACAGGATATCACCACACACGTGCACAACTCATCCACTTAGTGACATCATTACTGGTAGATGTTCCATGCTATAATGTCTTTGTTCCTTGTTTTCCCCACTTAAACTCTGAGGCAAAGAAACAGTCATAAAAATGATGATAGGCCTTGCTCTGAAACTCTCCTCCTTTTCACTCTCTGCCATAGTTAAAGCAACCTATTAGTTGAGCACAAAGTGTCATCTAACCCCAGTTTACCACTAAATATTGTTTACCTTCTAATTTGCTGATTCTATTCATCTGACATCACATCATGGCTGCCTGGTAAATCACACAGTTCAGGTGTACAAGCATAGGTTGTGGATTGGAATAACTATATGTCTATATTCTGAAAGAGTGAAATATAATATGCGCAAACCCAGATCCGTTTTCTGAGTAATAAGCCACTGTTGTGTGTTAAAGGAGGGGAGTTAGCTGTAGATTGCCATCGGCATTCTAATGATGGCATTTAGCAAAGGCTTGACAAAGCTCCAGGTGGAGTTTTTGAGCAAGTTTCTGAAATGCAGATAGGCGAGTGCAGGCTAGCAGAAGATTTGAGCACATTCAGGAGGCTTCAAAGTTAATATCTGCAACACTGTCAAGTGCCAGATACTATGTTTCACTCTGTTAGTAAATGTAACAGATGCTTAGCAAACACATTTGGGATCTGAAGGCTGACTGACTGTGTCGAGCTGATAGAAATAGAAGACAGCCATTTACCACGTCGGAATGTGAGAAAAGAAAAGCTTCAAAATTAAGCTTAAAAGCCAGGGATCTTCCACTGGGTCTGACGTGCAAGAGAGAATGCTGAATTGAAAAGATCTGCTCCCCAGTCACTAACTTTTGCACTTTTCCTTTTGTTTGACATCAGTAGGGAAGGTTAGACTAAGGAAGTCTCACCTTCCAAAACCTAATCAAAAACCATACCTGTCTTTTTGAAACAATAGTGATATCACCAACACAGACAGAGGCCTGTTGCCATGGGGATGATTATGCTCTCAGAAAAATCTAGTATTACAACTTCTCCTCTGTGAAGCCAGTGAAAATAAGACAAAATTTTGCTTTTATGTTTCTTCAGCCTGTGAACAAGAACACTGCTAACCTTGCAGGAAAAAAAATGTTAATAGCAAGCATCCTCTATCTGCCTGACTTCCACCCTTACCCTTCCCAACTCTATGATGTAGCATAATACAGGTCAGTCAGGGTCAAAGAAAGTTGTGGCTGTTACTGAGATTGCATGCAATAATACAGTTAGCTTTTGTCTTATGCTGGCTTCAGGAGAAAGCAGAGGGCAAGGCAGTTTCCTCAGTTTGAAGGTTTGAAAAGTAAGGATCAATGACAGGCTTGCTGGAAGTTTCCAATTGGGGATGTGCACAGAATCTCAGGTCACTCCAGGAAGACTGCCCAAGTGTCAAAAAGGTGTGTGACATATAATGACATTGTCCACAGGTTAGTGCAGTGACCAGATTCTGCCGCCATATATGTTGAGATAGGATAGATGGAAATACTGAAGGCAGGGAAATGATTGATCATACACAGAAAGCTGAGGATAAGAACAAAGTTGCCTGTGCATAACAAGCATTTTGGAATTATCTGGAGAATCTGAGAATAGAGGTAGGAAAAAAACAAAAAGGAGCTTAAGGTCAGCTGGAATAAATTCAGAATAACTCCCCACTAAGGAGCTTTCAAGCCTCAAATAAGTCACCATGGGCCTGTTGTTTTTTGAACCACAACGACAAAAAAAATGACCCACTTTATCCCAGTCTCCAACTCCAGTGTGCTTTCCCTGCAAACCTACAGGTTTGCCACTCCAGCCAGGGAAGTAGGTAGGGTGACTGCAAATTTACACCTCTACCTCCAGTCCTCAAAATGCAATCTCCATAGCCTCACTCCTAACTGTAGCAGATCACTGGCTGCACACCCCATCTCTGCTCCCATTTCCAGTGGATCCATAAGATCTTCTCCTCCAACCTTCCTTTCCACTCATTCTGCTATCACAGCCCCTAACTTCAGCAGGCTTTCCCTGCTAAGCCTGCCAGGGAAGCAAATAGGCTAGAGAATCAGGTAAGTTAGCTATAGATCTTCACTCTTCCTCCATATCCAATCCCCAGTCTCATCCCCAGTTCTGTAGCAGGCTACCTGTTGTGACCACTCCTCATTCTATTCTCTGCCCCCATTTCCAGGGGACTAAGCAGACCCTGCTTTCCTCCCTCCTGTGGACTCCCTCAGCCCGGCCTCCCAGCCCATCCCTAGTCCAAAGTGTCAGCTTTCAATACACATAAACACATTTACCAAAGAATTCCATGTGACACACCTATCCGTATCCCAGAAGAACTCACTACCAGGCAACACACAGCCATCACACCCCCCTAAGAACCAGAGAGAGCAACAGAAACAAAGCATCTAAGTGCCCACCTAACAAAGATCAGATATGGGCACAGATATGGAATTACAATCTTCCAAATCCCAGATGCCCAGATGCCGGCATAAACGCACAATCAATAAGAGACTTGACAATATGTCTCCATTAGAGCCCAGCAACCCTACCACAGTAGGCCCTGAGAATTGCAATATATCTGAAATATAAGAAAAATACCTTAAATATCCCTTATGAATATGACAGAAGTCCTTAAGGTGGAAATAAATAAATCCCACAAAGAAATATATGAATATATAAACAATGGAAGAAAATGAATAATACCGTTCAAGACCTGAAAATGGAAAGAAAATCAATGAAGAAAACCCAAACTAAGGTAAATCTGGAAACAAAAAATATAGATACTCAAACAGGAACCTCAGAGACAAGCCTTATCAACAAATTCAAGAGGTACAAGAGAGAATCTCAGACACTTAAGGCACAATAGAATAAATGATTGCCTTGGTAAAGAAAATGTTAAATGTAAAAATATCCTGGCACAGGCATGGTTGTACACTTTGCCTTCCTAGCGCTTGGAAGGTGGAGACAGAAGTTCAAGGTCTTCCTCATCTACATACCCAATATGAAGACAGTGTGGCAGACATAAGACCCTGTTTCAAAAGAAGAACAGTCTCCTAAAAAATAGACAGACTATGTTTTTGGATACCTCTTTTTAGACAGTGTTATCAGGCAGATACTGAAAACAAAACAATGTAAAATTTGTGTGTTTCATGACGTCTGCAAATTCAGTATGTCCCCAAATATCATTTATTCTATGTACTGTGGATACTGCACTTGAAAAATGTGTCATTTAATATTTGGACATACAAACTGCATGATACTATGTTCATACAATAAGTCAGGCATTATTTTTCTGGATTATTTTTAAAGGGGAACTACAATTTCCTTTTTATTAGCCAGTTCCCACTTAAGGATGAACTATACCCCCAGGTGCCATTGCAAATTCCATTTAGTGCAACCTCTACTAACATATTAAGTTAAGGCAGCTTCTCCTTAAGTGTTTTCCCATGCCAGCAGGTGAATTGATCCCAAGAGACTTAATAACTTTGTTTTGAGTAGACATCCTTTATGCACCTGTGATCCCCTCACATCAGACATTCCATTAAAGAGCTGACATCTGTAAGGCAAATGTCTGAATTCTTCCAAAGCAGTGTGTGGCATGATCGCATGCACTAATTACTGTTTATTACAACCGACATATCTTCCGAGGGATGCTTTAAGCATGCAAGATAACATATTTTAACTAAGAGCAAGGTGCAACCAGTTAAACAACAGAAGAATTTAAAGGCCTACCTATTCTTTTAAGTTGCCCATTAGTTTCTCAAACCAATAAAAAATAATCCTTCAAAAGAGGATGCATGGCCACTCTGATAAAGACAAAGGCAGCATGATCGATATATTTTAATTAAATGTGAAGCATTCCTCCTCATGGAGCCACACATTACAGGAGCATGCTGATTGCAGCAGCTTAATTGTTGTCATTGTTTTAGGTTGGCTCTTCTTAAAATGCACGGCCATGTCAGACCTGTTAAGGAATAATGTCCAGCGCACAGACTGCAGGTTAAAAAACTATCTGGCTAGGCAAAAAGGTAAGTAAGCTTGTAGCAAAAACTTTAAAGACTCATTTACTCAGAGAATAAGTATACAGATTCCTCCTCTATAGATGAGAAAAATCTAAGCTTTTTAAACTACTTTCTAATAATCCTAAAACCTGCCGAGAAGGAAAAGATGGAAGATAAGAGATGAAATTGCCATCAGTCATGATGGGTGACACATGATGTAGAGACTTTTGATCCCACAATCAGTTGAGTCCCAGATAAATGGGGTCCCTCCTTCTGTAGTTGGGAGATGGTTAGAGTGGCTCTTCTCATTTTAACAGGTAGACTACATCTGGTATCAAACAATGGGAGTCTGAGTTCACTTGGCCTGCTATAAAAATCTTCAGATTCCTCCTTGCATGGTGACTATATTATGTGATACTGAACAATACCTCATAGGCACAAAGAGCTCTCTAAACAGTTTTCTTTGTTAAGTATCATTGATCTATCAATCTATCTGTCTATATCTATCATCTATTTCTCTATATCTATCTATTCATCTATCATCTATTCGTTCGTCTATCCCTCCATTAACATATATATAGATATATAGATACATATATCATCTATTCATTTACATACCTATCTGCCTCTTGATCTGTCTTCTACCTGTCCATGTACCTTTTTCCCTCAACTGGATTTTACTTTATAGCCCAGACTGGTCTCAACACCTTCCTGAACAGCCCAGAACAGTCTTGAACTTGGGATCCTCTTGCCTCAGCTTTCTGAATTCTGTGATTTCAAGAATGAGCTAACATACCTGATTTATTTTCCTCATTCTCAATTATTTATTTATAATTAATCCTAGAACAAACTAAGAAATTACTTTTCATAAGAGTAAGAATAATTTCTTCTAGATTACCATAGCAATCCCAGACATAAGAACAATGGTTCATGTATGCACTCCACATCCTTTGAGAGATGAATTAATTAGGTACCTAAAGAAACATGAATGACTGCATTAAATAAATGGTGATGTATACCCCCCACACCATATCCTTGTGCATAACAAAAACACAAAGAAATGCTATTCTTAGTATGAGGTTTAATTCTCTCTTCTCTTCTGGATATTTTAAATGAATAACTTTCAACTGCACTGTTACTGCTCCAAAGCACACATGCAAAAGTGTACAAAACTAAAGCACTGAATGCAGATCAAGAGACGAAAGCCTGAGCGACTTTAAAACCTAATGGGGGGGGGGTGCTGGAGAGATGGCTTAGAGGTTAAGAACACTGGCTGTTCTTCCAGAGGTTCTGAGTTCAATTCCCAGCAACCACATGATGGCTCACAACCATCTGTAAGATCTGGTGTCTTCTTCTGGACTGCAGGGACACATGCAAGTAGAATGCTGTATACATAATTAATAAATAAATCTTTAAAAAATAAGTAAATAAATAAAACCTAATGGGGAATGCTTGACAATTCCTCTGAGGAAAGAAACAGTTTCATTCTTCCTTGGTTAGTGGCCTATGATCTAAACAAGGTGGGCTGAGACACTCTGCAAAAGACAAACCTGAAGAGGCACTGCTGGAACCCAGACTAGGGAGAGATGAATGAGAGCCCCCCACCCCTTCACGTCCTCACTGCACATCCTTCTTTGGTGTAGGAGGTCCTTCTGCATTTGTGTTGTTTTCATTGGTTAAATAAAGAAACTGCCTTGGCCTTTTAGATAGGTGGGGAAAAGAGAAGAGAGGCTGGGAAGAAGACAGAGACAGAGCCACCGCCATGAAGCTGCCAAGTCAGACACGCTGAATCTTTCCCAGTAAGCCAAGACCTCGTGGTGACATACAGATTATTAGAAATGGGTTGAATCAAGATGTGAGAGTTAGCCAAAAAGAGGCTAGAACTAATGGGCCAGGCAGTATTTAAATGAATACAATTTCTGTGTAATTATTTCAGGAGTTAAGCTAGCCGGGCGCCGGGAATGCAGCCCACTCCTCATTACTACACTTCTTGCCAGATGTGGAAACAAGTCTTTCTCATACCTGAGCCAACTTGACAGTTTTAAAAAAAAACTGTTGTTCTCTCTCGTGTTAAGTTATGGAAATCCCACTGGCAATAGTGAGCACCATATGTTAGGAATCATTCCGTCAAACAAAGAGACAATACTCTTTTCCTATAGCTTAGGAAATCCCTGCTGTCTGTTGCCAAAGCAAATTTAGAAGTTGCTTTGACATTCTTTACTTCAATTTCCTTTAATTTTCAGAACTGTGAAAGTGGAAGTAATGTATTTAACATTCTTGATTTGACAGTAATTCAGCTCACAGAAATTTTCTGTATTAGTTTACCTTAGCTATGACTTTTAGAAAAAAATCACTAGATGAAGAGACATTAATCATAATATTTCACCTTGCCACAAATGTCTAATCATGTTGGTAGTATAGAATATGGCACCTAAAATATGCTGAAATCCCAGCTATCTAAGTACCCAGGGAAATATCCTGCCTCGAAGTCCTACCACAAACCAGGTTTGTGGTACTGCGTAGATAGTCTGATCCATGAACATCATAGACACAGAAAAGAGTCAGCTTAGTTGGTGCAGATCATAGATAGACACATTTTGTAAAGGGCAATGTAGTGGTATTTTCTTTGTGCTTTAACAAATAAAGCTTGCCTGAAGATCATATTGTGAAGCTATCCACACTAGTTAGCCATAGGGGCCAGGCAGTGGTGGCACACACCTTTAATACCAGCACACTTAGGAGACATAGGTAGATGAATCTCTGTGAGTTCAAGGCCAGCCCAGCCTACCTGTGACTGTATCAGTCTAAAAGAGAAACAGAGCCAAGTGGTAGTAGCTCACACCTTTAATCCCAGCACTAATGGGTGGAGACAAAAAGTGATGGCTCAGAAGAGAGGAATATAAGGTTGTAGGTGGAAGCTGTTCATTAGTTCCTAGCTGCTTGTACCCTAAATAATAACACATAACTATATTATTTACAACTCTGCTTGGACAACAGCTTAAGTGTATTGCTAACTAGTTCTTATGTCTTTAATTAGCCTATTTTTGTTATATTATATTTTACCACGGCTCTCATGGTCTACGGGCATGGTTCCTACTGGCAGTTTGCATCTTTCTCCTCTTGCAGCTACGTGGGATCTCACTGACTCTGCCTTCTTTCTCCCAGCATTCAGTTTAGTTTTCCTGCCTAGCTCTACTCTGCCCTATCACAGGCCAAAGCAGCTTCTTTATTTATTAACCAATAAAAGCAACACATATACAGAAGGACTTCCCACCTCATAAGGCAAGAGAAGACAGGAGCTGAGGATTCAGTCTGAAGTTTCATAGAGAGGGCATTCAATCTGAGGACTTGTAGAGACAGGATACCCCATTTGGTCTGAGGATTTTGTAGAGGTAAGAACTCGTGGCTGGCCACTCTTCCTGTCTGATCTTTCAGCTTTTACCCCCTAATATCTGACACCATGTTTTTATTATTAAGACCAATTAGAAATTGTGTTACAGGGCACAATACCAATTACCTATGTTAGGAATTAAGAGCTTGTGTGCATCAGTGTAGTAGGCTGCATGATGACTCGTCCCCAACAATAGAAAACCCAGATCCATGTTTTGTAAATTATGACTGTACACTTATTTGGACATGGGGGCTTTGCTGGTATACATGAGTTATGCATCTTAGTGTGAGATCATCTTGTGTTCCTTTAATGGACACTCAGTCAGGTGGTAAGAGAGGCCATGGAAGTATGAAGACAGAAATTACAGTAATGTGGTCACAGGCAAAAATTTATAAAATTAATGGTGCCTGGAACCACCATCAAATGTGTGTGAGGTGGGGAAAGTGCTTAGTCTGTTGGAGAAAGCATTGTCCTACAAGCACCGTAAGTCTGGGTTTCTGCCTTCCAGCATTGAAAGAGTATACATGTCTGTTTTAAAGAGTATATTTATAATGATGTATAATAAAAGCCAGGGAAAGAAAATGAAATCAGGTTCCAGCAGACATCAAAGGAGAACTTCCTAAGAAACCTTAGAAAGCAGTACAGGGGAGAAGAATGGATGCTAATTCACATTCAGAGAAGCACCTCAGCAAGTGAGAACTTCTCCCGCCTGTAGATCCAAAACATCAATAAATAGAAAGAAAGGAATCTTACCTTTAATGGCACTACCTGACCTAATGGTGCAGCTAGGAAGGAATATGAGCCTGTGGTGCTGTATCAACATACCTGTACACCAGCCCTGCAGAGAGGCAGGATCAGGGCCAGGGCAGAAAGGAGGCTAGAGAAGAAACAGAAAACACGCCGACCTCCTTCTGTCCCTTGTCTTTCAGTCCTGTGGTGATTTCTTTCTTTGTCTAAATCCAAACAGGAGAAGGCAACTAAGTGTGCAAGGGTTACACTTTATAGGAATCTGCATTCTGGGGGACATAACAGGATAGAGTCATGGAGAATGAACAGGAGCAGTTAAGTAGAGATCAGCTTGCAAAGGTACCAAATAAAAGCTGATTTTAAAAAGGGATCTATTTGAGGAAATGAAACTTAAACTAAAACTATTTACAGTAATTACTCAAATTCTAGTAATCTCTGATTCCTTGAAATGCTGTGTGGAATCAATTCTCTTTCCTAGAATTTAGATTCCTCTATCTTGAAAGAAATTACCTCAATGAAGTTTACTAAAATCTTTAGTAAATTTCAAGTAATCTCTTCAACCAACCCAATAGAAAGAACCAGAATCTTTATAGTTCTACTAAGAATGTTTTAAAATATAATGTTCCAAAACCACACAACAAGCAAACAAACAAAAAAACCCTTATAACAACCTTGCAATGCATCTATTATTATATCCATGTTCCACAGAACTAGTCCGAGGAACAGTGATATTTATTACAAACTCTTAGCTAATAAGCAGTAAGTGAGAGACGAATGATATATACTTGTTCACAAAGCTGATTTGTTATTCTAAACTGATTCTGGTTTTGAGATTTGTTTAATTGTATTCTGTGTATTGAATGTTTGCCTGCATGGATTATGTGTATCACATGTGTGTGCAGTGCCCACAGAGGCCAAAAGAGGGCACCCTGGAACTGGAGTTACAGCCTATTACAGGACAGCCATGTAGGTGCTGGGATTTAAAGCTAAATCCACTCCAAGAACAGCCAGTGGTCTTAAACACTGAGCCTCCCTCCTATAGGAGGAGGCCAACATGTGGCTTGGGGCCAGTCTCGCATGTGCATGAGTAACTTCCCTATGAGTCAATCAGAAGTCTGCCTCAAGGCTTGGAGACTGCTGATGTTACCATGACCTGGGCCAAGGAGAGACAACACAGCATTCCAGATTGGCACCGCCCCTGGGTCCCAGGAGGGGATATCAGAGGCCTGTCCATACCCTCAATAAAGGAGTTGGCTTTTGCTTTTACCTGGCTCCCAGAGTCTATGCCATTGATTCTGTACCTTCTTAACCCCTTCCCTAAGAGGTTAACACTTGGACTCTTCCCTTGCAATACCTGTCAGCCCAACATGGGGCTCCTATGCTAGCATCCCGCTTGGATCAGGGCGTATTTTTAAATTTTGCTTTTGTTTCAACACCGATGCCCAACGATCACCTCTTCTTCACTGCATGGTCCAGCACCCCTTTCTGGTATATTATTAAGTAAATTGCCCCCCATAAGTTCCATCTCTTTTGCCTCCCTTATAGGTGAGCAAGGAGGTCTCTCTTTTTTCTTTGTCTGACTGTTCTTCAGTTAGGGAAGCACACATCTTGTTTTTGATTTGCCTGGTGCCTCTATATAAGGGCTGACCCCCTAGGAGCTGGAACTCAAGAGTGGCTCCCGATTGTCACTATTAATCTGGAGACACTGTATGGGCATACAGCTGCACCTAACAAACAGTGGAAGTCTCCCACTAAGCACGAGGTTCCTGGGTCCAATACACCTTTGTCCTATTTGTCTATCTGTGTTATCTAAACACACACACAAACACAAACACATACACACTCACTTGCACATCACATATACACATATGAAAGAAAAAACTGTAAAATTATGATACAAGCATATCATGCTTTCTAGACCATTACATATTTGTCTCCTCACCTCTACCTTTTCCTTCTGATAGAGATGTTATCATTGATAAAAGTCCCTTGATAGAATAAGCTCATTATTAGGAGAAAAACTCAGGTGTGAGAAATGACTAACGAACAGGCACTTACTTCAGCATCTCCCTTTCTTTTTCCCCTGAGGTTTTTCCATTTCTCTCTCCACCTGCCAATGCATATTGGCCTCAGGGTTTACTTCAATCCCATTAATACTTTGATTGAATCCAAGCCAAGTCTCTCTCTTGATTCCTCTTAGTGCAGCTAAAGTAGATTGGGGATTTTAAAAAAGACTTCTCCAAGCACTAAGAGATTTACAAAAGTGAAATAAGCCCAATGACTCCGAGAACTCTAAACCACTCGGGTTAAAAATGACAGGAATCTGCCCCTCTGTTCTTTAGCTATTTTCTAGGAAAGAGTCCTTTAAGGTGGCTCTCACCAAGTTAATTGCCCAGCTTCCTAATTTGCTCATAATTCGTCTCTGTGAAGACATGTAGACACTTTTATATAATCTCAGTCAGGGGACCAAAAATAAGGGAGTGTATTTCTCTTATCATCTAGCATATTTCTTAATTCCCAATCTGAAGTCTAGCATCTTTGCAGAATTGTTTTAAGGCACAATGTCCCTATTGAATTGTTTTTACTGGACCTTCAAACATGGTTCCCTAAAGGGTCCATAAACATCTCTTTTTCCTTCTATACTGCTGTATTTCCACACTTTTTGGCTAGGGACAATCCACAAAATTAGATGTCGTCTTTCCTGGGTCATAGTATATAAAACTTAAGCTATTGCTTTGTTGCTTGTTTTTGTGTAAGAGGTGGCAATTAAGTAGTTAAGATTGGAGAATAGTTCTGTCTAGTATCTGGTAAGAAGAAATTATTCAAATGAACAGGGGGAAAGAGTCTAAACACAATACTCAATGGCCTTCTCCATTCCATTTATTTTGTCATTGTTGTGTCCCCTTTTTACCCACTAACACTACATTGTCCATTTTCTTCCTACATTGAGATTAAGAATAAAAATGGGTAATTTACTTTGGGTCTTTGGGTCTGCGGTCTGAAGGTCCTTGTGCCATGTAAAACGATGATCTAATAAATTAATTCCCTTCTCTGTTTTTCATGTCTCTTTTGTCATAGGGGCATCAACCTTGACCTTTGTGATAGGTCAGTACCCTCTTTCTCATGTAAAATTGTTTCAGCAGATACAGAGATACAAACATGTTCCAAATATGGAACCTGTGATATGCCTTTATCTACTTACAGCTTTGTATCTGTGTGAAAATCCTTTTACTTCCTGTCACTTGATAGCCATCCATTCCTTATGAAGAATTGTATGCACAGAAAACCAGTCTAAGACTATTTCCAGAAAGGAAGTTAATCATTCCAACACATTTACTTTTTTTACAAATAGCTTGAAAAACTGTCCTTTGCACTATTGAAGAAAGTGCGTTTCTGTGCACTCTCTGCTCCAACAGAAGAGCTACAAGCATGGTAGAGACTACCGGGTCAGAAGAGCAACATGAATGCTATAAAACCAAAATGACAAAAAGGAGTGGCACCAGAGGGGAGTTGGAATCTTCCTTTCAGCTTCCTGTTATCACTGCTGCCAGAGCTATTGAACCTGGGGACAACATAAATAAGTCCCCATTGCTAAAATCTAGAAATGCAAGCAACAAGCTTTATGGTGAGACAAAAATCTTTAAATTCTTACCAGCAAATCTCTAGACCCTGTAGAACAGCCCCTACCATGATGTCATGAAATTCAAAGTATTTCTTTGAGTTGTCTGTTGACTTTTATAAACATAGAAATTGACCAAGGAGCTATTGATAGATGAAACTCCCTGTTGACAGATATAGTCTACAGAGGCACAAGTGATGAACACAGGAATTTGGGGCCAGGTAGGATAAAAGATAGGAATGTAAAGACTCTGAAGTACCACTAGGTTGTTTAAAAAGAATATTCTCTACCAGGTTAAAGGGTTACTTCTTAATACGATCAAAAACCTGAAGCAATATACAATATATTATTATTATTATTATTATTATTATTATTACTATGCAGTTAGTTATTTAATCAATGACTGAACCAGTGGGCTCATAGAAAAGGGCCAAAAGACAGTCCTTGAAAAAGGGAATTGTAGGAAGAAAAGGAGAGCTGAGGGGAAGGAGGGAGACAAAATACAGTGGGTGGTTATGCATTTAAATGTATATGAAACTGTCAAAGAATAAACTTAATGTAAAAAATGAGAATTCGAATTAACATACAGATAGCCATATAAGGAATGCAGGTACTCATTTACAGTAGAATTAAAACTAATAAAGGCAAAAATTAATTGCATTTCATCAGAAGCAGTTAATCGGTTTTCTATGGGCCAGTATAGTATATATTACTGTTAATTTCTGCCACATAGTAGAATTGCAAATTAACAAAAACAAAAAGGGAAGCGACTGTAAGCTAGAAAAATGTACAACATAGTGCAGTAGAATTTTGTTTCATTCCTTCCTTCCTTCTTTCCTTCCTTCCTTTCTCTTCTAACTCTGCTACTTCAAAACTTCTTGGGCTGAGGAGATGCTTCAGGGCTAAAGGCTTCACTGCCAAACCATAAGAACCTCCTTCAAATCACCAGAACATATGAAAGGTTGAATGACGTAGTTCACATCTGGATTGCAGCAATGGTGATTTGGGGGACAGAGACAAGAAAATTTTTGAAAGCTCTTGGAGCAGATACCTGATTTACTTAGTGGCAAATAATATGAGATCCTATCTCAAACAAAGTGGGAGGCAAAGCTCTGACCACACATGAACAGGCACACACACACACACACACACACACACACTCACACGTACACACACACGCACACAAGCATGTGCTCTCTTTCTCTTTGTCTCTCTCCGTATCTGTCTAGATCCCTCTTTCACATAACTTTTTAAAACTTCAGTTCTTCCTAGATAAAGCAAAAAATTTTCAATAACCAATAAAACTTTCAATGAAATAAGTCCATTAATCATAATTCCACTAGTGGTCAAGTTGGTCATGTACAAGAAGGCACTGTACAAACTGCAATGGGCTTTACAACTTAGGTATGAGAGGTGCCTCACCATATTGATTGCTTTATCATACTCAACATATCCATTGCTACACAGAAAATACTGTGGTCAATTCATATGTCCTTTCCCAGCATCCCAAAATCTGAAACAGCCCTTCATCTGCTCCAAAAATATCTCCAGAATATTAAAAGTTACACTATTGGAAAGACGCTCCAAATTTAAACTATATTAGCACATTAAAAAGTTATTTTTAAAAGGCTCTTCCAAACAGTTCTCCTCCAATATGGAAAGCTTTCAAACAGTAAGGCAGAGAAAATGGATGAAACTTGTGGGGGTACAATTAGGAAGACGAGAAAAGGCCAAAAAGTTTATATGGGACCCACGGCTTTTAGAGATAAGTTAATGAGGTCTTTAGCCTCCCAAATATTCAAAGCTTCAGAAAGAAATTAATTTTTAAAGCCTCACCGCACTAGGTAACAGCTTGAAACTCCCGCCTTCACATGTAGGCATTATGAATTTTCCATCGTATGCCACCAAGATTCTATCTAATGTGCTGTGACATTTCAGGCGAAGAGGAGCCTGGTGAGGGCATTCACAATGCAAACCTTTATTTTCATTCGCACTAATGATTTTATAATGAGTGTTTTATTATATTAATGACAACTACTGGGAGCCAATAAATAGAAAATAAATAAGTGAAAAGAAGAAGAAACCTAAGGAACTATTCGTTGAAGGAAATATCTGTTAACAGGTGTGTTGACATAGGTGGATAAAAGGTAAACATAAGGCCGGATGGTGATTAATCATCATGAGTTTGATGTGAGTCACAGTAATTACCAAATTAATATATCCATCATTGCTAAGTGTTCAGTGTATATATATTCTCCCCTTTTATTCCCCACAGCATGAAATAAACTGTTTATATATCTACAGCCTTAGAATTTTTGTTGATCAGTTGGTGTATAAGGTCAACTGGGTTTCTAGATGTTCCCACATTCACCCACCCTCAGACAGGATGATAGAACTGATGTTCATAACACATTTTTCTATTCCCAGTATACAAAGTTCTTGAATGGTGTATAGGGTTTGATGTAGCAAGGTGCTTCTTTGGAGGTTAAAACTGGCCCTCCCTTCCAAGGTTAGGAGATGACCTAAAATATCTGTTCCTGTGTGAACTGCACCTGCTCTCCAACAAAATGATTCTGCATCATTTTAAACTATGCAGTTTCTAAAGAGCACAGTAAGTTTTGGGCTTGTGCAGGGAGCTTTCTCCACAAACATGAGCATTTGAGGATGCCAAATGTATCAATATTTGGAAGACAATACTGTCCTCAACACCTTGAAACCAACCAAGTACATGGTGAGAGGGAGGTTAATCTAGGAGTAGAGATAGCTCAAGGAAATCAAGTCAATACTTGTGGGTAATTATGACTTACATTGCTCCTTAAAAGCAATAGAGAAAAGGAAATGGTGCAATTTACCATGTCTGTTTGTTACTCTAGCAATATGCAGCTTGTAATAAGATTTCACACTTTAATTCATCTGAGAACCTTGTGGTGTTTTACAAGCACTAATTAGGGAAAATCTTGCCATGCTTAACTAAAGACAAGCAAAGGCTGCAGTACAGACCCTGTTCTTCAGGTTGATAAATAGAATTGAGAAAATTTGTCATCCACAAGAGTATCGAGAGGAAAATAGGACCAACACAGCTGGCTGGTATTACCATTTTTTATTTTCTTTTTAAGCTATAGGAGCCATAAAAATATGGAACTCAAACTAACAGTGATATTTGTAATGACTCTTTAGTCAAAAGTTATCTTGTGTTAATCTATGAGCTAGAAATATTTGAAGCTTGCGGGGTAGCTGGGTTTGTTTGCAATGACAGACGTGCACTTCGGCTATTGTAAAAACCCTCCCTTGAGTTCTGAGTTGATGTGCATGAAAAGATGAAAGCCAAGAGGGACAGGAAACAGAGGGTGTACATCACTCAAGAGACTTAGAATCGTGGTTGGAAATAGCTGTGCAGGAGTAGAGAGTGGTTTTGCAGACCAACAAAGCCAAACAAATCCCCTCATTTGCAGGCAGGAAGACATGCCCCAGAGCTGGAAATTATCCAATATCCTTGAGGTCGAGATGTTTAAAAAAAATAATAATCAGTAACATGGATCGTCCCTACGCATGAGGCAGAAGGAGAAAGTTAAAGGGGAATGTTATGGAAGTTGGGACAAAACAACTCACTCAAAATGCAAACCCCCATGCTCTTTTAAACAAAATCTGAACTGAGATCACTTTAAAATTAAATCAGACAAACACACTCACAAGCTCACTTTGTAACAGTAATTCCCAACATCCGATTAATTAATATGGCAGATGCTTTGGTTCTTAGCTTCTCCTAATCTTGTTAGTGAACCATGAATTAGAATCTCTTATTCCAAGATTTTCCCTCAAGACGGATTAGAAGCATTGTAAATTAGTTTCCTTACTTTACCAAAGGTAAACAATTCTCGTTTTAATATAGATATAACATATGTACTGGCATTTTCATTGGATAGCATTGCAAAAAGTTGAGCATTGAAATGAAATAAAAATATTTCTTTTGTTCTTCCCCTGAAGTTGAAAACTCAAGGAAAAACATATTTATTCAACTTCCTCCTTCTATAAAAGACTCAGAACTAGTTTAAACTTCAAAATCTTAAAATAACTGTTGACAAAAAAAGATAAAAAAGATGAGAGAAGCTTTGCCAACCAAAATGTCATTACTGTCACTATTAATTCACTCTAAATTGCCCAGGAAAGGAGATTCTCATTTCCTGCTACCTTCCTTCATTGGCTTAAAACCAAGCTGGGGATATGATGGTTTATGGACTCAGACGTGAAGTAGATGGTAAATATTAACCGTTCAGTCTACATTTCCACTAGAACTGCGTCTCTAGCAGACTAAAGGAATAGGAGAATTTGTCACTCAGTTAAAGTACTGAGGCACAGTCTAGAAAAGCAATGTCACATGTTCCTACTTGAAATGACCAGACAGCAGCCGAAATTATTCATGGTGAGACCAGAGACCCAATGCATAAATAGGGGGCCAGGGTTCTAACATAATATGAGATTTTCACATTTGGTTTCTCTTTTATATAGTCCCAAGTTTAAAAAGGGTTGTCCTAAAGAGTTTTGAAGAGTTTATAGTGCTAAAAAGCAATGTGTATTTAGCAGAACTTGTATTTTAAAAATTTCCCAAGGATAGAGATGTTTGGTTTGATCTTTTCTCTCAGTGTGATAGAGAAGCAGCAAGCCACAACTCCTGTGAATCAGTGAGACCAGTAGGGTAAACAGGTCATAGTCTATGTTCCAGTGGTGCACAATTGTTAGGAAACAGGAATTCAATTAATTATTTTTCTTTTTTACTCTCTGATCTTCAGGCAAGCTTTTCTGTGTGTTTTGATTGAGCTATCTATTTTTTCACTCCCTTCCCTTCCTCCTCCCTCCCTTTTTGCCCTCTTCCATCATCTCCACACTCCCAATTTATTCAGAAGATCTTGTCTTTTTCTACTTCCCATGTAGATTAGGTCCATGTATGTTTCTCTTAGAGTCCTCTTTGTTGTCTAGGTTCTCTGGGATTCTGAATTGTAGGTTGGTTTTCCTTTGCTTTATGTCTAAAAGCCACTTATAAGTGATTACATATTATATTTTTCTTTTGGGACCTGGGTTACCCCACTCAATATGATGTTTTCTAGATCCATCCATTTGCCTGTAAATTTCAAGGTGTCATTATTTTTTTCCATTGAGTAATACTCCATTGTGTAAATGTACCACATTTTCCTTATCCATTCTTCAGTCGAGGGGCATTTAGGTTGTTTTCAGGATCTGGCTATTAAAATTGTGCTCCTATGAACATAGTTGAGCACATGTCCTTGTGGTATGATTGAGCATATTGAGCATCCTTTGGATATATACCCAAAAGTGGTATTACTGCGTCTTGAGGAAGGTTGTTTCCTAATTTTCTGAGAAATTGCCATTCTGCTTTCCAAAGCAGCTGTACCAGTTTGCACTCTGAGCAGCAATGAAGGAGTGTTCCCTTTACCCCACACCCTCTCCAGCATAAGCTGTCATCAGTGTTTTTGATCTAGGTCATTCTGACAGGTGTAAGATGGAATCTCAGAGTTATTTTGATTTGCATTTCTCTCATAGCTACAGATGTTGAGCATTGCTTTAAGTGTTTTTTCAGTCATTTTAGATTCATTTGTTGAGAGATCTGTGTTTAGGTCTGTACCACATTTTTAGTTGGATTACTTGTTCTTTTGATGACCAGTTTCTTTAGTTCTTTGTATACTTTGGATATCAACCCTCTGTCTGATGTTGGATTTGTGAAGATCTTTTCCCATTCAGTAGACTGCCATTTTTACTTGTTAACCATGTCTTTTGCTTTACAGAAGCTTCTCAGTTTTAGGATGTTCCATTTATTAACTGTTGCTCTCAGTATCTATACTACTAGGAATATATGGAGGAAATAGTCTCCTGTGCCAATGCGTTCAAATGTACTTCCCACTTTCTCTTCTAAGAGGTTTAGTGTGATTGGTTTTATGTTGAGTTCTTTCATTCATTTACATTTGATTTTTGTGCTTGGCGATAAATAATGGATTTATTTTCATTTTTCTACATGTTGATATCCCGTTATGCCAGCACAATTTGTTGAATATGCTTTCTTTTTTCCATCTTTGTCAAAAATCAATTGACATCTGGGTCTTTGATCCGATTCCATTGGTCTTCCTGTCTGTTTATACCAAACCAGGCTGTTTCAGTGCTGTAGCTCTGTAGTAGAGTTTGAAGTCAGGGATTGTAATGCTTCCAGAAGTTCCTTTATTGTACAGGATTGCATTGTTCTGTTTGAGATTTCCTCTTGACAGATTTTTCCTGTGACAGATAGGAAATGTCCTTCTTTGTCTCTTTTGATTGATTTTAGTTTAAAGTCTATTTTGTTAGATATTAAGATAGCTACACCAGCTTGTTTCTTAGGTTCATTTTATTGGAAATTTTTCTCCAACCCTTTAATCTGAGGCGATGCCTATCATTGAGGTTGAAGTGTATTTCTTGTATGCAGCAGAAGAATGGATTCTGTTTTCATATCCAATCTGTTAACCTGTGTCTTTTTTACAGGTGAGTTGAGCCCATTTATATTAAGGGATATTAATGAGCAGTGATTGTTAGTTCCTATTATTTTAGTTTTCATTGTTGGTGATATTATTAATAACGTGTGTTTTTTCCCTTCTTTGGGATTTGCTACTGTTATATTATCTATTGTCTGTAATTTTGTGGATGTAGCTAACTTCTTTGGGTTGGAGATTTCCTTCTAGTACTTTGTGTTGTGCTGGGTTTGTGGCTAGGTATTGGTTAACTATGTTCTGTCATGAAATATCTTGATTTCCCTGGCTATGGTAATTGAAAGTTTTTCTGGGAATTGTTGTCTGATTTGGCATCCATGGTCTCTTAATGTCTGCATAATGCTTGACCAGGACCTTCTGACTTTCATTGTCTCCATTGAGAAGACAGCTGTAATTCTGATAGGTCTGCCTTTACACGTTACCTGGTCTTTTTCCTTTGCAGTTCTTAATATTCTTTCTTTATTCTGTATGTTTAATGTTTTGATGATTATGTGCAAGGGAACTGTTGGAGTTTTTCATTTATTTCTTTGCTTTTTGTTGAAGTCTATTTGGAGTTCTCTAAGCTTCTTGTATCTTCCTATGCATATCTTTCTTTAGGTTGGAAAAGTTTTCTTCTATGATTTTGTTGAAAATATTTTCTGTACTTCTGAGTTGGGCATCTTCTTCTCTCCCTCTTACTCTTAGGTTTGGTCTTTTCATGCTGTCCCATATTTCCTGGATATTTTCTGTTAAGCTTTTACTAGATTTAATGTTTTCTTTGACTGATGTGTCTCTTAAATGCTTGAGATTCTGTCTTCCATTTCTTATATTCTGCTGTTTATGCATTTGTGGTTTCTGATTGTTTTCCCATTTCCAGAATTCCTTGGCTTGTGATTTCTTTATTGTCTCTAATTCAGTTTTCAAGTCTTGAATAATTTCTTTCACCTGTTTATTTTTTCTTTGTTTTCATAAGGAATTTGATGATTTCTTCCAATGTTTTGTCTTTTCCTCCATTCCTTTCATTTCCACTTTAAGGACCTCAAACATTCTCCTAAAGTTATTTGTAAAGTCATTTTCTTCTGCTCCATTTGTATTGGAGTGTTCAAGTCTTGCTGTTGTAGAGCCACTATCTTTTGGTGGTGCCGTGTTGCTCTTTGTGGAATTGAGTATGTTCTTATCTTGTCTACCCATCTCTTCCTCTGATTGGTGTAGTTGGGGCTCTGTTTCTGGTGATCACTCTTCCAGGTGCCAGAGGATCCAAGACTCAGATGGTTGCTCCACATGGTGGAGTGGGGCCATAGTTCCAATAATTTCAGAGGTCACAGGGAGCTCACGGATGTCACTTTGCATCTTGAATGTCCTTCAGACCTGCTCCCAAGGAGGTTGCTGGCTGGGACCTGCTCTGGCAGAGTTTGTTGGCTCAGGCCTGCTCCCTAGGAAGCTGCTCCCTTGTACTTGCTCCAATGGAAGTTGCTGACTCAGGCCTCCTCCTGCAGATGTCCCTGGCTTAGGTTTGCTCCTGTGGAGGTTACTGATCTGGGCCTGGTCTTCCTTAGGTCACTGGCTCGGGCCTACTCCTGCAGAAGTCTCTCAATAAAGTATTAAGACCAGGCATTACTTATTATATAGTAGTTTTTTGTTAGATGGTTTGATTTTTGTGCAGCTACGGGCTAAGATAAAGGTTTTATACACATTTAAGTTGGCTCGCCTAAGCTTTGATTCTTGGTATGTTAGAATTATTAAATGTATTTTTTATTTAGAATACTTTAAAATTAATGTAGGCTTATCAGAATAATCCTCTATCATAGAAAGAAGATCAACTGCATTACCTAGAAGCTGTTAGAAATATTAGAACGACTATGATTGGAAGATTTGTGTAAGAGCTTGTTGTATGGCTCATTCCTTCTTCTATTCAAATATATTGATCCTCTATTATAAACAAATAAGAACATGATACTGAAAATTAATAACTAGAAAATTCTACAATTTTCTATGTGCTTGGAATATTAATTAAGGAAAATTCCAAGAGGTAAGCATCACAAAATGTATTTAAGAACATAGAAGGCACCATTGATTAGGCTTCATATTTGTATTAAGCAATTGTCTTCATATGACTTCACTGTGATATAATTATATACCACATTGTGTCATAATCTATGTATCTATAATCCATTAATATTGGACTTGGTTATGTCACATGTTTTCTAACAGGGACTGTGAATGGATAGAAGACTAACAGTAACACAGCACTTGTTCATGAATTTTGGGTTCTCCTTGCATTCCAGGATAACAGACAATAGAAAATTTCTTTTCCTTCATCAAGGGTTCAAATCCAACCAGAAGCTTAGAACTAAGCCCAGTTAGATCCATCTTGAATGAGAACAAATAACCTTAGCCAAGTATGGGTCACTGAACAATCAATAATAAAAGATCTTCATGGTGCCCCTTTGGTTTTTGAAGGTGTTTTGTTTTAACATAAAAATTGACAAATACAATATTTTAGCTAGATTATAGACATAAATAAGATGACTTAATATGGACAAGCATGACACATCCCATATAGAGAGAAAATACTTTGTTTTTGAAAAGATGGAAGCAAGAAATTTCATGATGTATTTATAAGATATTAAGTAATTATATATGCTGCCAATATAAGTCATTTTTACAGTGCCCACCTTAAAACTGGACTGGATGGGCTGAGGATGAAGGATACTAATCAAATGCTTGCGTAGCATGTGAACAACTGAGTTTGCTGAGTTTGTCCTCAGGCTTTCACACACACACACACACACACAAACACACACACACAAACACACACACACACACACTCACACACACACACACATAGAAAGATTAGCTAGAATCACACTGTTAACAAGTTTGAAATATAGTCCTTAAAAAATATTTTCAGGGAATGAGTTATCACAATTACTCTCTGGGCTCACCTTCCAGTAATAAAACTCAAAAAGCCCATTTGGGCTTCATCCAACACACAGATTCAAGGTTCAGATTTTACTGATTGACCCCTGTCATGACTGTACACAGTGGAAAGGTTTTCTTGGTTTTTGCAGGGGCTAAAACTTTCCTATAGCAAGTGTTGAATGACTTTCATCATTTAATTTGGCTTTAGGGACTCTAAGACACAGAAAGAAGAGGAAGCAGCCTTTGACTTTCATAAGTCTCCATTGGACAAAGAATCATCCTGAAAAACTATTTGGCTTTTAACGACATTTGCACTGGGATTGGCCTTAATACAGTGCTTCTTGCCCCCCCCAAACCTCCAATCTTCCTGCAAACACAGCAAAACTCAAGGAAATCTGTCATAGCCACAGGAAGCATAGCATCTCAGAGGCCCTCTGTAGACCCTTACAGAGGCAAGGGATGTGACTACTGCCATAGCAAATATGCTAGAGATTGATGGGGACCATAATTGTGGTGCTGGGTCCATGCTCAAGCAAATATAAATCATGGTAAAGGAGTCAGACAAGCCATATAAAGAGACCACTAGGAAAAACACAACCATCCCTGGCTCTACTTATTAGCATCATGGAATCAAGGAAGGCTATAAATCTTCCTTACATATAGATAGACCCACCTCATTCCAAGCTATCTTCATATTTTGTAATATTGTTACATCAACAACCCAAAGTATAAACAATAGTTACAAGAATTATTAAAATGGCAATGCTATAATTTCTCACATTTACGTAGAGCTCTCTTTTTAGTGTCCAGAGAAATTTCATGCTTGCTCTCTTAAAGCTCCCACAAACTTGTGAGTTAGTCAGGGAAGACATTTCTAACCTTCCACAGATAAGAAAACAATGCCTAATAGCATACTGTCCGTGATAAGATCAGGGTTTAGGGCAAGCATTTTGATGTCTGATCCAAGACCATCCAGGCAAATTCAAGGATTCACCTGTCACACCGGTGTATGAGTGCTCAGAGTTAGACGTGTTCCTAGGATACAGTTCCACTTATCTTTCTTGTTCTTGGGTACTCTTCTTCCTAACATTATGTGTTTATTATATAACAACTAATTTAGTGAAATCAAGAGAGGGCTTCTGGCAGGATGGAAGCAAGTGGTTAATCAATGAAACCATAGTAAAATTCGACATTGATAGAAAGCTTCCAAGTTGACAAAATACTTGCAAAATATGTCTGCAAATTATTGATTTTAAGTCTGTTATAGACTTTCTCAAATTCATGATTTATGTCAATATAGCTTAAATGGTAAGCCAGAATTCTTACGCATCATTGATTAAGATTAATAAGTTTAAATTTCATGATTATTCACTTAAGGAAATATATGTCCCAAACAGGATAGGACTTAGCAAGTATAAACAATTAAACAAGACTCCAAAACTGTTATCAGAACTCCAGGGTCAGACATACAATTATAAATATTTATTAATGGGCTGCCTCAGTGCTGGGAATAATCCATTTATCTCCATGTTAACCCCACATACCAACCAATGCACACAAACCACAAACATATGCAAATGTGCATACACACATTTATGAAAGCATATATCTGTCCATATACTAAAGTATACATGCACACACATATATAACACATCTATACACATTCACAAATATAGAATCTCATGGTTTTTAAATCAACATTTTATTTTTAGAGTAACATGCTTTACACAATACACTGAGATTACATTCACCCCTCCCATTACCCATATTTTTCTCATTTATTCAGACCCCTTTCTTCTTCCCAACTAGTCCCATAACTTTTCTTCATGTCCAGTATTCCATTTCTTTTTTTCTCTTTGGAGTACCAATGCAGTCAACATCAGATTTGTGTGTTCATGATTGAAACATTCGTGGCCTACCCAGAAACCTTTGACCCACTGTATTTCTTCCCATCTTTTAGCTTCCATTCTTCTCCTCCTCAACTCCCCAGTGGTGTCCCCTGAGCTTTAACAGAGTCATATAGATGTCCCATTTGGAGCAAACAACTCAGCAGTCATTCATTCTCAGCTCATTGACTAGTTAAGAATCTTCTCTTTGATAATCAGCCACTGCTGAAGAAAAGCTTTTCTGACTTGAAGGTGATAGCAACACTAGTCTAATGGTTATAAACATAAATAGTTAAAAGGAAACTTAATCACCTGACCATTTGGCAAAATATGACTAGTAGATTCTCCCACATGTCCTGTGACCTCAATAGTCATAGTACTAGGCATATATTCTCTCCCATAACATCATCAGTCCAAGCAGGAAGAAGTTGGGTGGTGCCAGTGGATAAATCCTGACAGGCATGAACTTTAGAATTCTGTAACCATTTAGAGCCCACATAACACTACCTTGTTCATTGTACCATAAACAATTATTCTTATCACGTCTCATATTGTTTCAAGTCTAATAAAACTAAGAAAATAGCAGAACCTGAATTTTCTGTTCTATTAGTCTCACTTAATTATCCCCAGAAAACTGTTTTTGTCTGTTCTGCATTAATTCAAATATCATTCAATTTTCCAAAAATATATAATACAAAACTGCCAGTGAAAACTTATGGAAGCTTTTGTCAAATTGGAATGGTGTACATGAAAAGCACTTTACTTAGCATATTGGTCATAACCAATGACCAAAGCTTTCTATTCATAATCACTCCTACGGGGTAAATTTTTTATTGATGATTTCATTACCTGTATTACTTCTGGGTTCTAATATCCTTTTTCATTACTCAATTTCCATAGCAAATATATTGAATAATTTTCCTTTCCATCTATTATTCAATCTGCCTTTGTATGTACAGAATTCTTTATATATTCCATCCTAGGGAAACCAATAAAATCCTGTTCATCCCTTCATTAGCCCAGAAGAGTTTTCAAAAGTTGATAAATCATCTACCCTTCCCACTTTCCACTTCTGAATGGGTGTTCACATTGACAAGACGTGACTCTAAAGCTAGACCCCACATCAGAAAGCAGAAGCAACTGCCCCAATACAGACTTTATATCATACTCTGTCTACCCCTGTTCCAGATGATAAGTGAAGAATTTCTCTGGCCAATAGCACTTAGCCATTAAAATTGCTTAACATTTTCACTGTAAGATACCAATCAGGCATCCCAATCTTGAGTCCTGAATCCTATAGTGCCATGTACATGCTTTATAAATCATCACATGCATGTGTGTGTGCATGTATGTGTGCATATGTGTGTGAATGTTGAATGTCTTCCTCAATAACTTTCCTTCTTATATTTGAGACAGTTTCTCACTGAGCCTGAAACTCAGAAATTAAGCAAGACTAGCTGTCCAGTGAGCCCCAGGAATCCTCAGGTCTCTGTCTCCACAGTCCTGGGATTACAAACATGCATTCCTGGAATTATGCGCTTATACCATTGTGAGCAGCTGGGTGATGGGAAATCAAGCTCAGATATTCATGCATGTGTGGTGAGCACTTTACCAACTCTCCTATCCCTCCACTAGCTAAAATAGCTCTACATTGCAGAGCTAGTAAGTAATGCAATCCTTCATAATGCTGATAAGAAATGAAAATTTTATAATTTAAATAATAGTAACTTTCTGCCTTATTCTATATTCAAATTAGTATGTATTGTGATCCTTGGATTACCATTCCCTAGCCATAAACTTTCACAGGCAACATTTATTATTGTTATCTTTCTAGAAACTTAACAACAGGTTTTCAAATAACCATGAGGGCTGGGGGCATAGTCAATGAATAAAATCACTTGTCACTCAAGCATTAGTATCTGAGTTGAAATCTCCAGAAACCATGTGAACCCTATATTTAGGGAGCAAGTATCGGTAAACCCAGAATCCTATAGAAAGATAGAAAGCAGAAACTGAAGAAATCCCAGAAGCTTGCTTGTCAGCTACCCACCCAATCATATGCAGCACTAAATCACCAAAGAGATCCTGTTTCCAACAAGGCAGAAGGCAAGGAATGACAGCCTGAGATTCTCTCACCTCCATATATGCCCTCTTGGCATATGTGCACCTTAAATTTTCCTGACTTACATGTAATTTTTGTTATTCATAATTCCCAGGAAAAGCCTCATGTATCTGTCTCTGTCCTATTGACAGAGGTTTCTCTCCCGCCAGGTCCCACAGTCGTTCAGTCCCAAAGAAATACACAGAGGTCTACATTAATCATAAACTGATTGGCCTATTAGCTCAGGCTTCTTATTAACTTTTATAACTTATATTAGTCTGTAATTCTTGTCTGTAACAGCCACTTGGCTTGGTACCTTTTTTTGGCAAGGCGGTCACATCTTGCTTCCTCTGTGTCTGGAGGATGACTGCAGACTGAATCTTTCCTCTTCCCAGAATTCTCCTGTTCTCATTGCTCCACCTCTACACCCTGCCTGATTGACTCGCCTATACTTCCTGCCTGGCTACTGGACAATCAGCATTTTATTAAACAATTACAAGAAACAAATCTTTATAGGGTAAAACCATTGTCCCACAGCACTGTTCAAGTGCTTTTCTTGAAGCTAGAGATGATATTAAAACACGGGATCATGATGAAGTGTGTAGCTCTTAAGTCACAGTATTTACATTCAGATCTTAGCTTCATCATGTGTTACTTTTTCCAGTTGAAAAGCCGAAGGAGGGAGAAGATGAGCAAGGAAGTCAGGACCACAAGGGGTTAGTCCATCCACTGAGACAGTATACCTGATCTAATGGGAGCTCACCAAATCCAGCTGAACTGGGACTGAACGAGCATGGGATCAAACTGGACCTTCTGAATGTGGCTGACAATTGGGGCAGACTGAGAAGCCAATGATAATGGCACTGGAATTTGTCTCTACTGCATTTACTGGCTTTTTGGGATCCTAGTCCATTTAGATGCATACCTTCCTAAGCCTGGATGGATGGAGGAGGGCCTTGGACTTCCCACAGGACAGGGTACCCTGCCCTCTCTAAGGACTGGAGAGGGAAAGGTGAGGGTGAGTGGGGGAGCAGAAGGGAAGTGGGAGGAGGGGAGGAAGTGGAAATTTTGAATGGTATTATTTATAAAGTAATAAAAAATAAAATTAAAACAGAAAGAAAAAGAAAGGCTGAAAAAATGCAGACTGAGCAAGCTAGCAGCACTGCTCCATGGCCTTTGCGCTCCTGCCTGCACGCTCCTGCCCTGCTTGAGTCCCTGTCCTGACTTCTTTCAATGATGAACAGCTATATGGAAGTGTAAACTAAATAAACCCTTTCTCCCCCCCCCAAGAAAATAAAATAAAATAAATTCTTAACTGACATCTTACAAGTAGTGTTTGACCTCATTTATCTTTTATCTAAGAAACTTTTCAAGTTTCTTCATGTTTCTTCCCTTTTAGCCAGTCATATTCTCATTCTTGGTTCTCCTTGTTTAAGGAATTGCCTTTTTATCATATAGAATATTTTGCAACATGACTCTAACCTGCTGATGCTCAAGTTCTTCAGATCAATTCTTGATTCTCCCTTCTATCACAGAGATGTCAGTCTGTTTACATGTTTCCTTTGTCATGGATTTATCTCCTGAACACAGTATTTCCATGGTGATCCGAGGGACACTTCAGACATTACCATATCCAGCATTGAGTTCACAACCAACACCATCTGCTTCCATCCAACCATTTCTTCTTAAACATTCCCCGTATCAGGTGATGACAGATATGTATTTCACCATCATTTTCTTTCATGCCAGCACTTGAGCCATACAAAATTTCTGTTCTTCTTCAAATACACACAAGATCTTACCACTTTTCAGAGATCTCCAAACTGAGGGCAGGGGAGATGTCTCAGTTGATAATCTGTCTATATTGCAATAAATAGGGACCTTGGGTTAGAGGAATGACTTGGTGTTTAAGAATATACATTATTCTTACAGAGGACCCATGTTGGGTTCCTACTACCCAAGGTCAGACAGATCACAACTATCTGTTACTCCATATCCAGGGTATTTGAAGCCCTCCTTCGGCAACCAGAGCTACCTGAACTTACTAAAATATACATGCATCTATACACACTAAATAATTTAAACAAACAATAATCTTAAAGAATGAGTAACTGAGTTTGAATCTTCAAGAACCATACAAATAGCTGAATATCATGGCATGTGACCATAACCCCAGCATTGGGACACTGGAGCAAGCTGATCTTTAGATCTTGCTGTCCATCAGCCTAGCCAAAATCACTTCACTTCAAATTTACTGAAGGACACTGTGTTAATACTAACAGTGGCAAGTGACTGAGACAAACCTCTGGTCTTCATAAGCACATGGACACACATGCACACATAGCAGCATGTTCATGTGTGTATGTCAAACTATCAAATAAATACATATATCATACATGTAACACACTACACATATATACTCTTCCAAAAGCAGAATTTTCTAATGCTTTCAAGTTATCAAAATCCCTTGCCTATAACCTAATTTTCCTTTGACATTCCTTCTTGTGATAAGTCATCAGTTACAAGCAGCGGGAATCTATCTAAAATGTATACAGATAGAATCCAGTATTTAGTTTATTTGTTATTAGCTGCATACTGTCTATATACTCCATTATGCCACGAGCTGAATAGATTAATACTGCATTTCAAATCCATTTTTCTATGTGTGCTCTTGGGTATGCCAATAAAAGTCTCTGTAGGGATATGATCAATGGAGGAAAGAATAGGTGTTTCCAGCATCTGGCTCCTACAGCAGAGGGAAGAACAGATCTGAGACAACTGTAGACTCCAGTGTGAGCTAGCTGCTTGTTCATGACTGTGAGATTCTTCCCATACCATCTGTACCATTACTCCAGGTAACAGGAAAGGCAGATCTGGGAGTGCAGCACACAGTGCAGCAGACAGGAATTATGGCAGAATTTCTCTTATTTTTTCCCATATATACCTTACTATTTATATTTTAATATTAATTTTTATTTTAGCTCATTAAAAACCATTATTTCTCATTTTACATGCCAAATCCATTTTCCATTCCCTCCCCTCCTCCTGCTCCCTCTGCCTTCCTCTCCCATCACCATCCCACCCCCATCCCACTGTTCAGAGAGGGTAAGGCTTCCGACGGGGAGTCAACAAAGCACATTGCTTTGAGGCAGGACCAAGGCCCTCCCCACTATATCTAGGCTGAGCAAGGTATCTCTCCAAAGGGAATGGGTTCTAAAAAGCCAGAACAAGCAGTAGGAATAAATCCTGGTGTCACTGCCAGAGGTTCTACAGTCTGCCCCAGTCGTACAACTCTCACCCTCATTCAGAGGGCCGAGTTTGGGTCTATGCTGATTCCCTCACTGTCAGGTTGGAGTTGGAAGGCTTCCATTAGCTTGGGTAAGCTGTATGAGTGGGTATTTCCATCATAGTCTTGACCTCTTTGCTCATATCCTCACTCCTCCCTCCCTTCAACTGGACTTTGGGGATTCAGCCCAATACTCTGCTGTGGTTCTCTGCGTCTGCTTCCATAAGTTGCTGGATGTCGGTTCTATTACGACATTAAAGATAGTCATCAGTCTGACCAGTTCAGGCACCCTTTCTACCATTGCTTAGGGTCTTACGAACACCTTATTTTTGACAAAGAAGTTAAAATTATGCAATGGAAAAAGAAAGCATCTTCAGCAAATGGTACTGATATAACTAGATGTCAGCACACAGAAGAATGCAAATAGATCCATACCTGTCCCCATGCACAAAACTCAAGTCCAAATGGATTAAAGACCTCAATATAAATCTGACCACACTGAACATGATAGCAGAGAAAGTGCGGAGTAGCCTTCAATGCATGGGCACAGGAGACTAGTTTGAAAAAAAAAATAGCCCCAGCAGCAGAGACACCGAGAGCAACAATAAATAAACAGGACCTCCTGAAACTAAGAAGCTTCTGTAAAGCAAAGAACACAGTCACTAAGACAAAAACACAGCCTACTTAATGGGAAAAGAGCTTTACCAACCCCACATCAGACAGAGGACTGATCTCCAAAATATGTAAAAAAAACTCGAGAAATTAGACATCAAAATATCAAATAATCCAATTTTAAAATGGGGTACAGATCTAAACAGAGAATTCTCAACAGAAGAATTTCAAATGGCTGAAAGACACTTAAGAAAATGTTCAACATCCTTAGCCATCGCAGAAATGCAAATCAAAATTACCCTGAGATACCATTTTACACCTGTCAGAATGGCTAAGATCAAAAACACCAATAATAGTTTATGCTGCAGAGGATGTGGAGTAAGGAAGGGGATGGTTGAGGTGGGGGAGGGACAGAGATGGAGAACAAGGAAAGAGATATCTTGATTGAAGGAGCCATTATGGGGCTAACAAGAAACCTAGAACTAGAGAAATTCCCAGGAATCCACACTCTTTCATTGCGGGTGGGAATGCAAACTTGTACAACCACTCTGGAAATCAGTATGGCGGTTTTTCAGAAAATTGGGACTCAACCTACCACAAGAAACAGAAATACCATTCTTGGTCATATACCCAGGGGATGCTCAACCATACTACAAGGACATTTGTTCAACTATGTTCATAACAAGCATTTTTATTAGGTGTCTTTGGAGAGACGTATCCCCAGAATTTAAAAGTGTGTGTGTGTGTGTGTGTTTTCTCACTGAACCTTTGCTGTATAACTATATACAGACACTTACTCCTCTCTTATTGAACATGATCTCCTTAATCCCTGATAAATACACAGTCTGTGGACCTTAAATAATCAAAGGTAAATTTAGGACTAAAAAGTTTGTATAAAGTTTAATACATCCTATTTGACAAATGGAAAAATAGCAGCTATACAACCCAGAGGGGCACTATTAAAACTTAATTAATCAATGCTTGTAAATTGCTTTGAGACTAGGTGATCATACAATATGAAGGGCTCTATATCCATTTTTTTATTCTTTAATGTAGCTGTTTGTGAGAGTACAAGTTGGTGAATGGCACAAAGTCAGCAGTTGACCAGGCAATGTTTGAGAAAAACAATTTACATCAACAAAATAGTAAATTTCTATTAATTTTTATTAAAGCAGTTTTGTTACAAGCAATATTACTTATAAATAATTAAACAATAAAACAAGTCTGGACATGTGTGCTTTGAAGTCTTAATGCATGCCTAGGGCATGTGATAAGTCATAATGATAGAATCAAATTGACTAATTAAGAAGCTTGCATCAATAACCTAGTAATTCATAGCCTGTTGTCTATTTGTTGCTATTATAATTGCAACAGTTTTACAAGTACAAAGATCTGTTTTTGGTTCACAATAACACATACACAAACACGCATGTGTGTATACACAAGACTAAACTACCGATTAAGAACAGATGTCCTTTCCCCAGCTCAGTATTTAATAATTGGAAAACTTGAAGTTCTTTTGGCTTCAAATGTCACATTCTATGGTATCAGGCAAGATGTGAACATAGCAATTCTTTCCACTTCCTATCTTGTTTGATTATTCCTGTGATACAGTTAAACAGACCATGAAATGGGCTCTTTCAAAACTAAATTTCAGTAAGATTCCATTTTCCACCTGTTTATTTGTTGGGCAGATATTTCATCTGAACTAAAAGATTCTCTCTTGATGGGAAAAGGGAGGCTTCTAAGACCTAGGAAGATGAAAATAAGTTACAAGATCCATGGTGCCACTCCCTGCAGTTATACGATTGGTGAGCAATTACTGGGAATGCGACATCCATGAGTCATCGCCCATGCCAAGCTGGGCTTTTCAGTGACACTACTCCTTCTCGAACACTTATGCATCTCTAAGTAACCTCATGCACTATTTTCTCTTCTTGTTACTATAACAAATATCCTGACAACAGCAACTAAAGGGAGAAAGGGTTTGTCCATCTTATGGTACAAGGTACAGTCTATCAAGTCAAGGCAGTAAACACTGGTCACATCACAGCCACAATCAGGAAACAGTGAGGGACCAATGCTGCTCAATGCCCAGCTCACTTTCTTCATTTTATACAGAGATCCCTTAGCAAGCGAAAGCCCTGCCTCCAGTCAGGATGAATTTTCCATGTCAATGAACATAATCAAGATAACCTTCCAAATGCCCAAAGCTTCATATCCCAGGTTATTCTGCATTCTTTCCTGTGGGCAATTGCACTAACCATCACATCCAAGTAAACTCAGGGATCCCCAACATAGACCTGGAGGAAAGGATTTGTCCGTCATTAGTGTCTTTCTTATCTAGGATGAACTGATGTTTGTTTCTATCTCCCCAGGAAAAGCCACATTCTTCCCATGTCAGAAATAGTGCACGCCAAAATAGTTTTGTTTCATTTGTTTTGTTTTCCTCAGTTCCATGCCTTAAGTGGAGACAATCTGACTTTATTACAATTCCCAAAGACTTCTCTTATATTCAGCCTGAGCTAAAATGCTAGACAGTTTCATGGTAACTAGCAAGCAAGAAACAAAAAGTCCCTATATTCTGTTAACATTTATTTTACAGTGGGACTATTTTGTAACATTTCCCCTCTTGATGAAGCGTTTCATCCTGCAGGGAAACACCTCAGACTCAGGATATTCTGAAGGGAGTCTCCTTAAAACTCAGGAAGTAAAACACTTGAAACTTGAGGAAGCCTCCAAAAGGGATCAAATTCTCTAAGGCCCCCATCCTAGCACATAGATATGTGGTCAGGAAGGCAGAGAGACTCTCAGACCAGCTACTAATCTGCCTGGAAAGAGCTCTCCAACCTGTTGTGAAGTGTGCTCTAAGTTCCCAGCTTTCATGATCTGTCACCAATGTGCGGGTGTGCTTATGGGGATGCAGCTGTCTATGAGTCATTTCTGCTGCTATATATAGCCTCTCACACACATCCTGCAAGTAGCCCTAGTAAAACTGATTGGTTCACTAAGTTGGCCTTTGATAGTAGCTTTACTGTGACCATCGGCTCCCTCTTTGGGGTGAGTGTACATTTTTTTCACATCTTTTCAGGTAGTTTCACACAACAGCTACACATTAACATGCCTCTGTGTGACACACCAGGATACTAAGGTATGCAACTCTGTAAGATGGCTCTCGGGGTAGTATTAAAATTGAATGTTGTCTCCGGTTGTATTGTATTTGAAAGTGGTTCAGACCTCAATGCCTTGCTAGCTCCAAGATAAATTCAATGTAGTTATAACTATCTAGGCTTAGTATTCTAAAACTGAAAAATGGCTCATTCCTTTTGACACTTTATTCTTTTGTTTGTTTGTTTGTTTTTTGTTTTTCTGAGACAAGGTTTTGCTTTGTAAGAGCTCTGGCTGTTCTAGATCTTGCTTTGTAGATAAGGCTGGCCTCCAACCACAGAGATCTGCCTCTGCCTCCTATGTGCTGAGATTGTAGATGTGTATCACCAACGCCTGGCTTTGACACTTTATTCTATACTTACTGTCTCAGAGGTCTGGAAGGATGTCAATATTTCTTATTTTCTTAACATTTCTTATTTTCTTATAACAGAGTGTGAGGCTCCTTGGATTATGTGCCAAAACACATCAATCATTCTCCATTTAAAACCCTGTACTTCCTCCATTCCAAAGAAAACTGCTACATAAATTGCCCCTTGGAACATTACCTTCTTTCTTATGCAAAGGCTTGAATTAAATCATTGATGGCTCTCAGATTTCTAATGATTAAGGTCAGGCTTATAAGCTAAGGATTTAGTCTGACCTCAATTTGTGTTCCCAATGTATTTTCCTGCCATATAGAGGAAGGTCAAAATCCTGATGTCTGGTGTGGGAGAATTGTCTGTATTCTGTCAATCATGATTTAAATAAACGCTGATTGGCCGATAGCCAGGCAGGAAGTATAGGTGGGAAAACCAGACAGGAAATAGAGGTGGGTCATGAAGAACAGGAGTATTCTGGGAATAAGGAAGCTCTTCCCCACAGTCCTGCCCAGACCACTGAAGAAGCAGGATGTGACCTGCTCTGCTGAAAAAGGTACTGAGCCATGTGGCTAACATAGATAAGAGTAATGGGTTAATATAACTTATAAGAACTAATATAACTGCCCTCATGTTACAGATGTATATGCTGTTATAATGAACACAACATTCTAGACACAGTGATCTCTGAAAACAGAGGACCATTCAACAGAAATTTCATAAACTTGGATTTTTCTTGCCTTGCCTTTAGTTCCACTATTCTTGGTGCTTGAGGATAGCCTCTTCAAATACCTTCTCTTAAGATAATTATATTAATTTAAATTTATGTTTTTCTCAATAATATGTTGATGTGCTCTGACAGATGTTTCATTCATCTCCACAGTTAAAAATTTCTCTTCTCTGGGGTACTAAAAATTGAATAAGAAAAAAATAACAATATCAAACTACATAGATATTAATACCATAACTTCTACAACTTTATTGAATTTTATTGGATAAAGCCCTTGGTAGTATGGTAAAGATAACTCACTGGGCTGCCTAATGGAAGTCAATTGAAATTACTTCGGAAAGGATTCCTGGAAGTTAGCACATTGAAGCAGATGATTGAAAGGTAGGGAAAATGAGATTAGTAGACAATCTCATATCCATTTAAAAGGTCAACCATTCTCTAGACTTGCAAAATATGCAAGCAATTTATCTCTTTAATTTTCACAGGATCAAATTCTGTATCATTATCTGCATGTTATAGATTAAAAAATAAAAGTTGGATCTTAGGAGAGATTCAGTTAAGATCATAATTTTGGTGAAGTTGTTCTATGTTCTCTGGTAAATAGTAAATTTCAATATGGGAAATTTTCACAGTAATTTAACAAGAAAAGACTTTGACAAAGGAATTAGTCACTATAATACAGCAGTAACAAGAAGTATGGAAACAGATAGGACTCAACCCTGTGGCTGATGCATTCTGTCTATAAAAGGACAACTTTTGGGGAACAAACATCCTAAGGTAAGGATCAGTGTTGGAGTAGATACATATAATCACAGTTTGTTGCTTAGTCTAGAATTCACTGGGTTTCACAAGCAATACTTTGTTCAAGGTCAAGCAAAAATCACAAAGTAAAGAAGAACTAGACTGGCAAATAGGCATGAAGAGGAACTAGGTGTATGGAGCCAGCTGTGAGGAGGCAGCAGGTGACTGGGAGTCCAAGTGTGAAGGGTTTCAAGAAGATGAGCAGCAGGGCATGAGGAACCTCCATGATCATGTTACAGGGGTCATTGTTTCTTCTTGAAGAGAAAGTAATTTATTTCAGTGACACAGATGACTTGATGATGGACAAGTTTTTCCTTCTAAGGCATCACCCCCCCACACATGGTCCTCTAGAAAAGCTCACAAGCTGGAGATTAAAACTCTAATGTTAGTGATATTGTAATGAAGTGAGGTCTTTTTGAGAACACAGACTCTTCATTAGTGCCTCTATGTAGGAAAATGCCCTAATGCCTTCATTTTTTATATATAAGTACCAGCCTATGTGTAGCCTCAAGGGCCAATATAACCCAAAGTGGCAATTCTGGTCATCAGCAGATATAACTATCAGAAAGCAGTTTTGTTTTTCTTTTGTGTAATTCTTTACATGGTTTTCATATCTAAGTCAATCATGGTCCTATGATGGATCACATAACTCTCTGCTAGTTAAGAACAGAATGTATACTGTAGCATGTAAGTTACCATGTAGTAGGGATACCCACCCATGGTAATAAACAATAAGAGAAATTGTTACTTCCCACTGTTTGTTTCCTTGTGATCAAATTTCTTACCACAAAATCTCCTGACCTGATTGATATGTGTCTCTCTCTAAGATTCATATATTATCACCCAATCTTCACAATGATAGTTTTAAAAGGTAGGGACTTAGGTAGTAATGATATTATGGAGGGGCTCAGGTGGATTGCTTCCAGACCAATATTGTTTGATGGAACAACGCCCCCCCCCGAAAAATTGCTGTAAACAGCTGCACAAAGAAAATACTTTGCTCAATATACAGCAGGAAGCAGTTTGGAGAAACTATGCCCATATCCCCAAATACTGTTTATAATTGTTTGTTTACATTTAAAGGGGGATATGCTATAGAGATGAATAATTTGCTTTGGTATGGACCTTGGTTTATTGATACAAATTTAAGGTAAATTTTGTTATACTGTATATGTATATATTTTTGCCCTCGATTAAGGTATTGTGATTATGTAGTTCATTTAAAAATGTAATGTATAATTAAGAAATATAGGTTAATAGATAATTATCTATATTAGTCAAGCTTGTAGTCATTTTAGTTAGATTTTTTTAGATGTATAGAGGTATTCTTCAAATCTTTCAAAGACTTTCAGAATATGGCATTTAAATGTTTTAGAACTTAAGACTTTTCATGACAGTGAGACATATCTGCTCCTGGCAACACTAAACTGTTGTAAGGAGAGCCAGGCCGCTTGTTCATCCTGGCCACCTGGCTACCTTATGCCCGAAATAACCACACGGAAATTGTATTAATTAAATCACTGCTTGTCCCATTAGCTCTAGTTTCCTTTTGGCTAATTACATCTTAATTTAACCCATTTCTACTAATTTGTGTATCTCCATGTGGCAGTGGCATACTGGGTAAAATTCCCAGCATCTGTCTCCAGTGGATCCATGGTGTCTCTCTACTCTGCTTTCTTCGTCCCAGAATTCAGTTCTGTTTTCTCCCCCTACCTAAGTTCTGCCCTATCAGGCCAAAGCATCTTCTTTATTCGTTAACCAATACAAGCAACACACAGACAGAAGGACCTCCTACACCACCAAGCCCCTTCAAGAGAATGATGGGCATTGAAGAGGCTCCTTATGGAGTTGGTTAGTCATTTGGGCAAGAAACTTCTCCTGCCAGGACTGCTTACCTGGACATGCAGGACCTACAGAGAAATGACTGCTGAACTTGCCTAAAGGTGAGATGGTCCTTCAGGGTTCCTGTTTCATGAAAGAGTCTGCCAGACATTCTGCATGATACAGAAGAAAGTGACTGGCAAACTGGCAATATAGCCAGACCTGTCTTTGAAATTTCCTACTTCATGGAAAAGTCTGCTGGATACTATCGGCCTGTAGGCTAAAGATGGAAGCCCCAATGGTACAGAAAAACTTTGGGTGACTATCTAGGCAGTGAGATGTCTCTGTCAATTCTAGAGTTTTGGAAGTTGCTTACAATGCACTTCCTGTTTACTTAGGTAATATTATATCCTTCTGAAGTCTTTGATGGAGTTGAAGAATGGATAGTAATAATATGGATTTCCTTAGTTATGATAAAAATAAAGGAGATATAAATATTATAACTTTAATTCTTGCTTGATACCTGTTTTCTTATATGTAATTTTACTGTGTTAAAATTAAACCCTTCCTTTTTGTTTAAACAGAAAAGGAGAAATGGTGTGGGAGGTCCTTCTGTCTATGTGTTGCTTTTATTGGTTAATGAATAAAGAACTGGCTTGCCCTATAACATGGGAGGAGGAAGGCGGAGTCAGGGAGAAGTCATGGAGCCGCTGCTGCCAGAGTCAGTCAATCTGAAACTTTGCCAGTAAGCCACTGCCATGTGGTGATACACAGATTAATAGCTAGCCCCTCCTCCAACACTCAAGGTCTTCATAAAAGAACTTGAAGAATATCCCTTCCCTTTCCCTCCTTCTGTCCTTCTGTCCTCTACCATGTTAGGATGACATAAGTATCTTATATCCTTTGGACAGATTTTCATTATACACTGAATCTTCTAAGGTGAATACTTTATACTTCCCAGCCTTTAGATCTATGAGAATTAGATGAGCAGGTAATAGAGCAAGAGCGGTGAACCAAGAAACCAACCTTACAAGATACTATCAGCAGAGGTCATAATAAACAAACACAAAACCGAATTAAATTGTAAGGATGAACAGCCACCATTCTTATAGCAGTTAAGAGCTTTGGGCACCAAATAAATGATAGTTCATCAGCATGTTAACTGAGGAAACTTGGCCAAATAACTGAAACCTCTTGAACTTTGTCTCTGTATCTGTATATATTTCATAACCTTAAAAATAAGCATTCAAAGTATGTACACACATACATATTCATCACTAGGGTTTAGGTCTGTAGGTAAAATGCTTGGCCCCTAAGATGATGGTACAAGTAGGTAGCTGAATCTTTTGGAGGTGGTCCAATGGGAGATCTTCAGACAACTGGGATCAGTCTTTGCAGGGAACAAATGGGACCCTTAGTTCTTCTTACTCCCTCTTTTGTGCCATGACCATGAAGTAAGCAGGTTTGCTTCAGCAAATGCCATAATGCCATGTTTTGCTGTCTCGTTCAAAACCACTGAGCCAATTGTTTATGTATTGAAATTTCTGGAACTAAAATCTAAAATAAAATTGTTTTCTTTGTTATCTGATTTGTCCATGTTGATATCAAAGCTTTGTTTCTCATTATATGAAGAATCATGGGTATCATCTAAAGGTGTACCAGAAAGATATAAAGTTAAAACATTAAGCTAGAATATAGCTTCACTAAGTACCAAGGAAATTCACGACAGGACAAGCTTTTATGAAGAAACGTTTACCTTGCCATATGGCTCCAAATATAAGTTATATGTTGTTCTTTTTCTAGAGAGAGAGGCTTATTGGATCTCCTGACACTAAAACACTACAGAGCCCATTAAAACTGACATGACAGGCCATCCATTAACCTACAAAATAAATGTTCACTCAATCCGGAATATATTTGTGACAATCCAGATGTGGAAGTTAGTGAATAACTGAGTTATGGACACATTTTTAAGTTCACAGTTTTAAGCACTTAAGACTCTTCTCTCGGGAGATTATAGACTTGTTGAAAACAACATATTATTTCTGACAATGAAAAACAAGCTAAAGCAGAAAGAGGAAATAAAAGAGACTAGTATTTTCTAAACACTGCACTGGGGGAGACCAGGAAATTTAGATTTACACATCAGCCTCTAAGACACAGGAAGGGTAAAGAAGGGCAATAATGTGGCTTATTGTTGTTTTCCTTCACACGCGCCCTTGCATTGGATCTCTATAGCCCTATGTTAATGGTTCTGTAGGGGCTGAAACTTAAAAAACAACCTATGATGGTTAGAAGTCAGATCTCTATGGTGTGATTAGAATACTGTGGGGCATTTGGATAGAATCCCCATGATTAGTTATAGCAGCTTTTTAAGGGGTGAAGTCACATAGATAGAAGGTATGCATACACTCTCCATTCCTACAACATGATACATCCAAAGGGAGCTCTCACCTGAGCTTATGTCATGTTCTGTAGACACCCAACTTTAACAAGTATGAGCAAAATAAATACTTTTGCTTATAAAAAAAAACCAATAAATGAAAAAGAAATAAAGGAAAAAAGAGTCAGCCCTAGAAAAGGACTCACTAATACAGGCAGATAATATACCTAGACACAGAAGGGTTCCAGAGATTTTATATCAACCCTTCAGAGATATTCTTCCTACTCCTTCAATCCCATGCAATTTTCCACATCTCGGTTATTATCACGGTCTACGTTCTCTTTGGATCAACTACAGCCTTCAACAGTAGATGAGAAGAGCGTTTGTCACATTCCCATCTTAAGGTCTTATTTTCTCATTCCTTCTCTTGACATTCCATTTCCCAGTTTGAAAGAGTTTGAATTAAATTATGGTTTTACACTACTCTGAATTCATTAGTGCTTGGCATCATAATATTTTGTCTTTGAACTATTATCATCTATGAAGTCTATTAGAAATGTGGAAGTTGCACAGATTTATCTATAGTCAAAGAGTTAGACAGCTTGTCCCCTTCTGTTCTTATCATAATTGTAAACTCCCTCCAAGCAAAGGACAGATGTGATGCACAGAATAACCAATTGTGTACAATACAGGAATTTTAGTAGATTACCAGAAGGGAATATAAGTTGTTATAATTTCAGTAAAATGAACATAGTGCAAGATTCATCTTAAAATTTACAGAGAAAAAGAATAAAAATGATATAAGATTCTTGACCCTTTTAGTGCCATTTGATCCAATTCTATTAGACCCTAAGGCTTTAAAAACAACTCTCGCCTACGACCATAAAAATTCTTGTTTGAGTTAATCTTTTCTCATATAATACATAGTAGATATTATCATCATTTACAGTTGAGGAGACTGCTGTGAGATACTTGATTACACTGTGTAAAGACATATCACTGTGATTGGTTTAATAAAAAGCTAAATGACCAATAGCGAGGCAGGAGGTATAGCAAGGACTTCTGGACAGAGAGAGCTCTGGGAAGAAGAACGTCAGAGTCGCCAGCAGATGCAGAGCAAGCGCTATGAGCACTTCCCCACGGTAATAAAGCCCTGAGGCAGAAAGCAAATTAATGGAAATGAGTTAACTTAAGTTATAAGAGCCGGTTAGAAACAAGCCTAAGCTATGGGAAATCTTTAATAATTAATAATAAGTTTTGCTATCATTCTTTTTGAGCTGGCACCCCCCATCTACGGCCAATCAATAAAACACAAACAAGGAAGATCATTTATGTTTCACTTTGTGGATTTATGAATCCCAAATAATACATAATCACATCCTTACCAGTTCCAGTAGTAATTATTTTATTTCTTAGGAGTTGAAAAATAGGGCAGAAAATTGAAATCCATACTCCAAATACCTAAATTTTGAGATGCTTGCTAAGATAAACAAGTTTGTTTCAGGTATTGAACAGGATCTGTGAGCCTGTCAGAGGCAGATCCACTTGGAATGAAAGCAAAACTACTTAAGAGAGAAAAGTTCCTTGAAATCCCCAAGAAAGCAATTCAATGAGGCAGTTCTCAATACCTATGCTGGCAGATAATTATCCCAGAGCAGAGATAGAACTTTAGGAGAGATAAAGAAAAATCATCTGTGCCAGCAAGATATCAGATAATAATTAAAGCTTTAACCAACAGGCCACAGCATCTCTGGATGATTGTAACACATGTCAGATTTGTAATATTCTGACAAGCTGAAAACATATGCTTCTATAGTCCAAAGCCATCCATTTCTATAAAAGTGAACTTGTTAAGAGGTATAGTATTTGCCTAGATAAAATGTTTTCTGAGGACTTCTGTTATTATCAGGTACTCCAGCCAGTATTTCCTACATGACATTGGGTAACATTGTGAAGCTAGGCAAGATCACCATCTGAAATGTGCAGTCGAGTCTTTTCCATACTTTTATTCTCCAAGGAGAAGCTCTGCTCACACAGTTAGACAGCCAGTAGACTAATTTCTCCCTCTCCGTCCCCTGAAAATCACTGTGTCTATTTCTCAGGTGATTTGAAGCACATTCATGGAAATCTACATCTGGCTGATTGCATCAGTTAGCTCCCTCTGCAGAGCAAATTACCATAAACAGGGTATGTTAGAGCAATGCACATCTACTACCTCAGCCTGAGGACTCCAGGGTTATCTGAGTCCTCCACTTAGGGTTTCAGAGGCAGGAGTCAATGTAGTTACTGGGTCCCATTCTTATTTGGAGAGAAAAATGTACTTCCAAGTTTCCTTAGATTCTTAGAATACATTTCCTTGTAATTATAGAGTTAAGAGTTTATGCCTTTTAGGAGTTTGTTAGTTTAGCCCACACCTATGCTAGCAGATATCCATGATTTCTTGTTCCCTAGGCTTCGCCAACAAGGCTTCTTCTCTTTGGCCCTAAGGAGAATCTCCAGAGAGAACATATTAACCAAATGAAGCATTATAAAAGCTAATGTGATCATGAATATGGCGTTCTACCTCTCCTTGACACACTCTACAGATCAGAGTATCTCAGAGATCCTGTTTACACTCAAGTTGATAGAATTGCACAGGGGACCATTGGGCAATAGACTCAGGGAGGGCTCCCTTAGATTCTATTTTTATGTGGTGTAGTTTCCAAGCATGAATACTTTTAGATGTAAATCAATAGCTTAAAGAAAACCCCTACCCCAAATATCCACTAAGGACAATAGACAACAGAATTATTTCAGGTAATGGTTTTATATGATTTCCTTGAAACAATGTGATCTATTCCATTCTGCCAACAGATAAGCATGCTTTACATCCAAAGGATTTATACTACGCAATGCTTTATTGTTATATATTCATGCTTACATGCATAGGATCTCCGGGAATTTGTGTTTTTGCAGTTTACTGGTGTAGAAAATGAGTATTAATCACACCCTATGGCAGTGCTGCTATTCAGGTTAAATAATCTCAGTGATGCTCTTGATGAGGTTTGTATTGTTCCTTGCTCTTTGCCCTGCAAGAGACACTTCCTCCCACCAATGAAATGTGTGTAGCGGTATGATTTCAAGCAGCCAAAGAATAGAAATGAAATTTTGTCTTCAACAATAGTTTTGAGCCAAACATGGCGGCTTAGGTCTGCTATTCTAGGACTCAGGAGGCTAAGGAATAAGGATCAAATCTGCTAGGACTACACAGCCATACTCAAGTCTCAGAAAACTAAAGAAACAACAGAAAAAGAAGATGCTTAAAACAAAATGAAAATAGAGCTCTTTAATGACTTCCTAAGTCAGTGAGAGTAGTTTTTCTTTAATCTCTTTTCAAATTTGAAACATATAAAGATACTATTTGTGTGAGAATTCAAACAACAGATAGAAACTTCCTGGGACACCCCTTCCCTCCATTCCCCTTCTGCTCTGTGTAATTAATACTTACATTTGATTTTCACTGTCCAGTTGGCTTGTTTTTTCCAGAACTTTTACTGTGTGGTGGTAAATAATTTTTTCAAACATTCGTCTTTTCTTTTCTCAGTAATTAATCTTATAATTCATATATGACAATTTACCACACCTTTCACTCATCATGTCTTCTGGAATCATAGCTGCACAAATACATGTGGAGGGATGTTCCATATGTATTCTGCATTAATATATATGGAATGTTATTCTTATTGCCTGCCCCATAGTATTTCCAGAGTTAGCACTACTCTACTGTAAGCATGTAGGTCCTTATTTTTGGTTGTAATAAACAATACACAAATGAACTTCCTTGAACATATAAAAGAGTTTTCCTGTAAAAAAAAAGCTCATATGATGTAAGCTAACAGTATTTATTATGCTTCATACGTAACTGTCTAAATGACCACACAGATTTATTCTTCTCTTGGTAATAAATCACTTGCTGGAGCAAAGGAGGGAAATGTAGGTAAGGTATGTGGCACCACCCTTTGCATGTATTGAGCTGCTTTCTATATGTCCCATATCATGATTACAATGAACTTTTTCTTCTTTTCTAGTTCTAGTGAAAAGAAAGGACTAGAAGAGGTAGATAGGGGACTTAGAAAGCTCTCATTAAACTCACTCTGAGTAGCAATGTGGAACTCGGCAAAACAAAGTGTAGAAGACAAACTCTTTGCATCCAATTCTGTCTTAGGCTAATTCCGAGTATACTTTGGACTCATACGTACTGAAACTATTAGCATATCTGACACAGGGATATAGATTTCAATTTGTATCCAACTGGATGAAGTCAAGTATTCCAGTCCCAAGTTAGCTACCACCATTGGGCCCAAAAGGCTCCAACAGACATCTCCAGATCCAGGTCATATAGACAGCCCTGCTTGAACTCTGAGTTATGACACAAGCTGAATGAACATTATTATAAAAGAAAAGAACATAGGGAGGAAAGGGGATAGGAGATATAGCAAGGTAGTAGAGCACGGGGGTTGAGATTAGTAATTATGCATTATACATATGTCTGAAATTGTCTAAGAACAGATTAATTCATTAAAATCTATAGATGCAAAGAGAGAAACTTTCAAAGACTGAGGGGATTATAATAAAAATTCAATCCTGATCTTCCATTAAGTCTTGAATGTTTTTATTCCTTAGATGTCACTGTTGTGCTAATGTTTCCTATATCTTCCCAGAATCATTTTGTTTATGCAAACATCTCTGCTTCTGTTGACATATTTTCTGAAAATATGGGAGAATTAGACAAATAACTAATTTGCGTTTCTTATAAATTTCCTTACAATGCTAGACACTTCAATACTTCCTATTTGGAAATACTGTTCTTTATTCATAATCAACCCCACCACAATAGATGATTTTTCCTTACTCAGTCATAAGCTGCCTCCTCCAGGTTCTATTGTTCAAATATGCCAATATATCTGATGCTCATTTAGCTCATTAGAAGTAGTGTTCTTTGTGTCAAGAGCTATGTGCATTTTCTATGTTGACAAATATCAAAAGTTACATTGAGGACTGAAAATTTACACACACATTTCTTTAAGTCTCTCCAAGTGTAATTCGTCAGCTAATGTTTTTAATTTGTCTGCTTGGTACTGAAAAAATTGATTACATTCATTCTATTTGTCATAGACTGATTTCATTCTTACTAGCTATTTATTCTGTGCACTGCTAGTTGTTATTTTTTTGTCCATTGGTCTATTAGATTGATGTTCTTTTTCTCATTGACTATATGAGTTCTTCATATATTAAAAGAAGTTGGGGGATGTTTCATGTGTTTGTTTGCTCACTTTTCCTTTGGGTACCAAGGGATTTTCTCAAGTTGATCTTTAGTCTTATGCACTGTTTTTATTTGATTTTTTTTTACCACTTCAAAAACTTTTAAGCAAATATTACATTGATATTTGTCCTTTTGGGCATGTGGAACATTTCTTTATGTGAAATATCCTTCATGGTACAACAGTATTATATAACATTTTTATGGAATACTTTATATGCAAAGTTTAAGTGATTTGCATATTCTTGAGCAAAAGACCACCTTATAATTTGAAAACTCCTATATCAGGGTTTCCTCCTTTTTTTCTTGATTAAAGTAATTTATTCTATATCAGTTGTGTGTATCTAAGAAAATATGTTCATGAATTTATTTATTAACTCATTTTCATTGTATATTATAGCGTTTAGCTTCTACCTTTATTTTCTTCTCTTCCCTTAGTTTTCTTTTTGTACAGCTTAATATTTTTAAGTAAATGCTTAATTCATTTATGTTCAGTGTTTTACTTTTCATCTTAAGGAAAATAGTGCTACTGGTTTTAAACACTGAATTATTCCCTACTTATTTTAAGGATAAAAGCCTGAATTAGTATAAATACAGGTAATATACTTTTCCATTTCAAAACTGTGTAGAAATAGCTTAGCCAAGAAAAGTGGACAGGTCTAGATAAAAGAAGATCAAAAAAACTCATAATTGAAATAAAGAAGATTTTTTAGACTATACTGTTATATTAATCCCAGAATTAGCATGTCATATTCAATAACAGAATTTTAAAAGGTTTTTATGGAAATGGATAATTTTTCTTGTAGTATAGTGAATAGCATTTGTAATTTAAACCAAACATGTAACATGAGGGCCTGGCTTGTTGGGGTCTATGTCCTGCCCAGTTCCCCAGCCATTTAGTCCCAGAGAAAAATCACACAGAGGTCTCCATTAGGTTATAAACCGATTGGACCATTAGCTCAGGCTTCTTATTATCTCTTGTGACTTATATAGCCCATTATCTTTATCTATGTAGCCACATGGCTCGGTACTTTTTTCAGCGGGGCAGGTCACATCCTGCTTCTTCAGTGGTCTGGACAGGAATGCCGAGAGAGCTTCCTGCTTCCCAGAATTCTCCTCTTCTCCTTGCTCCACCTCTACTTTCTGTCTGGTTGTCCCACCCATACATCCTGGCTAATGGCCAATCAGCATTTATTTAAATCATGATTGACAGAATACAGACAATTCTCCCGCACCACTTCCCCCTCTTTTTTTAAAAAAAAGGAAAATATCCATAGTCCATTTTTTGGGAATATGGACGTAGTATTCCAGGCTACTTCCAGCTGGTTTGGGGGCGCTGACAATCTTATGGGGACCTAAAGAGAATTTAGAGTTATGATCAAGTCCTGACTGGAGTATCCTGTGAAGCTTGATCATCTCAGGCAGCAGTCTTGAATCTGTTCTGGATGTAGAACTCAGACATTCGGGCCATCTGTTCCTACCAGAGATTTCTCAGGTGGCCTTCCTTGATCAAATCTGATTTTTCTTAACTCAGAATGAATCCACAGCCTCTCATTTCCTGTGAAAACAAAAGCAAAATCTCTTCTCCAAAGTAATATACATTTTGACTTCAATTTTGAAGTCAAGGTATTTTCAAAATACCTATCTTGGATTAATTCAGCAGCATTTATAAACAAAAGTCTTTTAGCAGCTGTTGTTCCTTCCTCAGCATTCAAACAATTCAAAGAGAACATAATAGCATAAAACACTGCAAATAACTGGCAAATATTTAGCCAAGAAAGTTTCAGTTGAGAACATCCAGGATGTATCAGGAAACTTAAGCCAAATTTGCAGTAGCCTGAAGGTACAAATAGAATGACATTAAATTCAGAAGTTCTGATTTTAAGTTTTCATAAACACATAAATTTTTAGAAAATTGTAATTGGTAGTCTCCACAATTCTAATTTTTAACCTGCCTTCCACTCAGATATTTTTAAATATTTATTTCTTTTCCATTTATCTTAAACATGGCAGAAATGTTTCCTTTTAAAAATATTTTTCCATTTGAAAAATATGGAAATAGCTTAGTCAAATAAAGTGGACTTATGCATATAAAATAAGAACAGAAAAATTTGTATCTTAGGGAAAGGGATATTAAGAAGACTATAAAGAATCATAAAATGGCAGTGCCAGCAGATACATCCGGACCAGTAAGTGGGTCCCAACCCGGCCACCCAGGAGTCCCAGGAGGGGTCTACAGGCAGCCTCCAATCCCTGAAGCTTTCTGGCCTATTAGGGGGATTTGCCCCTCTATTGGCTTTCCTGCTTATCCAACCCCAGTAGTTCACTGTTCAGTTTCCATGAGTGTATAGGCTTTTTGGGGTGAAATTGTTGTTACATTCTAACTTTACTCCATGGTGATCCGATAAGACACAGGTGGTTACTCCAACTTTTTTGTATCTGTGGATGTTTGCTTTGTTACCGAGTATGTGATCAATTTTTGAGAAGGTTCCATGAGATGCTGAGAAAAAGGTATATTCTTTCCTGTTTGGGTGGAGTGTTCTATAGATGTCTATTAAGTCCATTTGATTCATTACATCTGTTAGTTCTCTTATTTCTTTGTTAAGTTTCTGTCTGGTTGACCTGTCCATTGGTGAGAGAGGAGTGTTAAAATTTCCTATTATTACCTTGTGGGGTTTGATGTGTGCTTTGAGTTCTAGTAATGTTTCTTTTACACATGTGGGTGCCTTTATATTAGGGGCATAGATATTCAGGATTGAAACTTCACCTTGAAGAATTTTCCCTGTTATGAGTATGAAGTGTCCATCTCCATCTCTTCTGATTGATTTTAGTTTGAAGTCGATTTTGTTAAATATTAGTATAGCCATACGTGCTTGTTTCTTAGGGACATTTGATTGAGAATCCTTTTCCCAACCCTTTACTCTGAGATAATGTCTGTCATTGTGGTTGAGGTGTGTTTCTTGTAAACAGCAGAATGTCGGATTCTGTTTTTGTATCAATTCTCTTAACCTGTGCCTTTTTATAGGTGAGTTGAGTCCATTGATATTAAGCAATATTAATGACCAGTGGTTGTTAACTCCAGTTATTTTCTTTTTGGTGTTAGGGTTTGTGTGTCTCCCTTCTTTGAATTGTGCTGGTGGGGGGTTGTTAGATGTGTGTGTTATTATGGGTGTTGTTTGCTTCCTTTAGTTGTGGTTTACCTTCTAGTACTTTCTGTAAGGCTGGGTTTGTGGCTATATATTGCTTAAATTTGTTTTTATCCTGGAATATCTTGTTTTCCCCATCGATTGTGAAAGAAAGCTTTGCTGGGTATAGTAGTCTGGTAGTAGTCTGGGCTTGCATCCATGGTCTCTTAGTTTCTGCAGCACATGTATCCAAGACCTTCTGGCTTTCATGGTTTCCATAGAGAAGTCAGGTGTAATTCTGATAGGTTTACCCTTATATGTGACTTGACCTTTTTCCTTTGCAGCTCTTAATATTCTTTCTTTATTCTGTATGTTTTGTGTTTTGATTATTATATGGCGAGGGGATTTTTTTTTTTGATCCAGCCTATTTGGTATTCTGTATGCTTCTTGAACCTTCATAGGAGTATCCTTCTTTAGGTTTGGAAAGTTTTTCTTCAATAATTTTGTTGAATATATTTTCTGGGCCTTTGGAGTGGAATTCTTCTCTTTCTTCTACCCCTATTATTCTTAGGTTTGGTCTTTTCGTGGTGTCCCAGATTTCCTGGATGTTTTGTGTTAAGAATTTGTTGGATTTGCTGTTTTCTTTGATCAATGCATTTATTTCCTCTATAGTATCTTCAGCATCTGAGATTCTTCTATCTCTTGTATTCTGTTTGTTATACTTGTCTCTGTGGTTCCTGTTTGTTTATCCAGATATTCCATATCCTGCCATCTCTTGGTTTGTGTTTTTTTCATTGCCTCCATTTCAGTTTTCAAGTTTTGAACTGTTTCCATTACTTGTTTGATTGCTTTTTCTTGGTTTTCTATGATATCTTTGAGGAATTTATTCATTTCTTCTAACTTTTTGTTAGTTTTCTCATCCCTTTCTTTAAAGGAGTTTTTCACCTGTTCTTTAAAGGTCTCTATCACTTTCATAATGTTATGTTTAAAGTCAATTTCTTCTACTTCTTCTGGGTTAGGTTGCTCAGGTTTTCCTGTTGCATACTCGCTGGATCCTGGTATTATCATGTTGCTTTTCAGGCTGTTGGATGAATTCTTGGATCAGCGCCTGCCCATCTCTTCCTTTGAATGTGTTCAGGAGAGTCTCAGTGGCTTGGTCCCTCAGTCCGGGTGTATCCACCAGCACTGGAACAGGGCCCCTTGCTGGCCTAGGACCAGTTCAGGTGTATCTGCTGGCACAGGACCAGGGCCCCTTGGTGGCCCAGGACCTCGCAGTCAAAAGGGCTTGGTAAAAGTTGCCTGCTGGGACAAGGGGACCCCTATAGCCCTGTGCTCACCCTTCCCCCAAAGCCTCAGTCTGGAAGCAGGCTGAGTTCAGGGAAGCTAAGACCCTGCAGATGGAAAGGGGTGCCCAGGGCCATGCTGGGGTAGGAAAAGCAGAAAATCCAGTGGGGGGCGTGCCCTAAGTGGCCAGAAGTCCTCGGGGGCGGGCTGGGACCCACTTACTGGTCCGGATGTATCTGCTGGCACTCTGGTATTTAAATCGTATTGGTAACCAACAGCTGTCTAATTAAATTCAAGGTTCATTTGCAGGAAGTAAACTAAGCCTGCTGCTGCTAAGACAGGCAACTGTTTGTGGCTAGAAAGATTGTGGCCCTTAGAAGAGGACGTATACCACCGTTTCCCTAAACCAGTAGAACTCCTCAATGCGCTCTAAACACTTAGCTTTATACCCAAAGGCAAGTGTAGATGCCAACCCTCATCCACAAAGCTTCTGTTTACAGCATAAGGAAACCATTACAGAAGAAAAAACAAAAAAAACCACACACACACACAATTAGTCAAAATTACAGATAACAACTGACTGTGGAGTGCCCAGATCAACACTAATATCTTAAACACAGCTCATGAATCCAAGACTCAGAAACATGGAGGAGTGGGGCGGGATGAGATTTTAAGAGTCAGAGGACCAGGAAGTCTTCTGTGAGATTTTGCCTTCTAACTATGGCAGAGAAGCTTCATCCACGAAACCCTAACACATGACTGAACCTAAAGAGGACCTGAATAATTCTAACAACATTTGACTTCGCACTGTAGATGAGGATAGCTCTCACATTCCCACCACTAGATGAAGAGTGATAGAAAATTAACTGCTGAGGGAGGTAGAATTTGTCTTTCCTTGGGTTGAGCCCATAGATCAATTATCTAACACTGGATAATCAGCCTTAGAAACATATACATGTTGGTAATATTGAAAGGACTCTGTAGGTTGTATTTATATGTTTATTCATTTAAATGTATATTGTAGTAACAATGGTTTGCATGAGGAGGCTCTGGACATGGGAGGTTCAGATATTGGAAAGATAGGAAATGGGGAGAAGAAAAAATTATTTAATTGCATTTTAATTAAATAAAGAAGATCGACATTTATGGAAATTCTAAGTTATAAAAGCAAATCTGTAAACATTCAGCAGAAAACACCATAGACAAGGCAGTTTGGGAATCTCTGCATGGAAGCCAGAAGACCTAAAGAGGGCGATTGTGCTGGAGAAGCCAGACTTCACCTCAACTCAAAGCCAGTCAAGGTTGACATGGGACACAGCAAGCCACAGAGAAAGTAACAGAGTAATTAGAGTTGTCAAAGCAAAACAAAAAAACAGAACACACATTTGCCACTCAAAAGGGATAAAAGCTTATCCCTGAGTCAAATATGGGTGTCTATGCGGAGGGAAGACAGATTTAGGGCGCATCAAATTTCATGTTCCATCATGGTAACAATTTGATGAAATTTTATAAAAACAGAACAAAGAAAATCATGAATCAGGTGCTTTCCAAATACACTGATGGAAACATCAGGTGGGTTACATAAAACAGATTAGTCTTTGCTGCCACATGAAGATATTCTTCAGTTATGGGTTGATCGGAAATAGTAGATTGTTAGTGAATACATCCCAAAAAGTTTTACCTACTAGTCACAAGGCGTTTGAAGTGGGCAATGAATGGCGCGTGTGTGTGTGTGTGTGTGTGTGTGTGTGTGTGTGTGCGCGCGCGTGTGTGCGTGTGTGTGCGTGTGTGTGTGTGCGTGTGCATGTGCGTGTGCGTGTGTGTTTATACATACATACACACACACACACATATATATATATTTGAAACTGGATGTTATTTCATACAGTATATTCTGATTAGAGTTTTCCCTGCTCCAACTCTTCCATATCCTTCCTACCTCCCACCCAGTCAAACACATACCCTTCCTTTCTCTCTCTGATTAGAAAACAAACATGCATCTAAAATAATAAGATAAAATAAGAACAAACCAGAACAGGGCAAAATAAACAGAAAAAAAAGAGTCAAAGAAAAAGCACAAGAAACACACACAGATACCAAGATACAGAAAAAAAATTTTTTTAATGGAAACAATAATATATAAACAAAAGATGTATGAGGTAAAATAAAATCTTCTGGCCAAGCATTATGAGTTTTCAAAAAACTCTCCGGAAACATCATTGGGTTTGTTCTGTGTTGGCAATCTGCTGCTGGGCATACCCTTAAGTGTAGTTTGTCTACTCAGTAAGACTTCATTGGGAAAAACTATGTTTTTTCCTCTGTGAGTGTTGGAGATAGCTTCTGGATTGGGGTAGGATTTGTGTCTACTTCCCCATCAGCACTGGGATCCCATCTGGTCCCCTGTGCCTGTGCCACAGTCTCTGTGAATTCGTATGTGTGCTATTCCTGTTGTGTCTAGAAGGCCTTCTTTCCTTGGTGTCTTCCATTCCTACTGGAAGGATTGTCTGTTAAAGGGAATAAAGATGGCCTAAGATGAATTATAATTAGCCTCTAGACCTGCAGCATTCCAACCTTCACTATCACTGAAGTTCTAATCAATTAGCCTTGTAGAAGGTTCAAGGTAAAGTCTTGTTTCCGCATGAGAAGCTTTCCTTCCTGTCATCTAAAGGAGCCTCTTCTGAGCAGCTGTGTTCATTCAGAACAAGTCACAAATGGTCACCTCTATTCAAAGGCAAAAACCACATTCAGAGTTTGCCTCTGAAGAGGATAGTTTCTCAAATGACTTCTGGATTGCACTCTGATCAAATGCTATGTGTACCGGTAACACTGCATCTTCACACCCCCCTCCCATAATTGTATTAACAGTTCCTGGTCAGACTCTGCAGTTACTGCCAGCATAACATGAATTTTCTTTTTATGTGGGGTTCAAGCAATACTACTCTAGTTAGTGTTTTGGTTATGAATATGTGAAGTTTAATAGTAACATTAAATAGCAATATTAAGCAAACAAAATGAGTTCTGACCACCGAACAAAATAATTACTGCAAGAATCAGAAAAGGTGTTGGAATTAACTCTGATTAGCATTAACCTCTTCTGAGATATTGGAAACAATCTGGTATTTGTGAGGTTACTCACCATAATTTGAAAGCAATCTGACTCTTGAAGTATTAAAATCAACACAGTAGATAAGGTGGTTCTCAGTGATTTTCACCTTCTTGTCTTGGTGTCTTTAATTTCTTACCTTTGAGTATTAACTGAACAAGTAATTCTCTTCTAATAAATAAAACAGAACAAAAGTGACAAAAACATTCCCAACCTTACATAACAAAGGGGCTAAAGCTTACATGTTGTGATCTTCTTAATGTCTCACTTACTTTCTCTGATGACACCAGTCTCCATGCCGTGGGTTGTTCTGTGAAAAAACCCATAGGGCAAGGAATGGATAGAATCCTGCAGTCCACCTTTAGTAAGAAATCAAAAACTTCTGCCCAACAGCCAATGAATAACCCAACTTTCCTATGGTCACATAGGTAGCTTTGAATGAAGGTATTCCTTCAACTGCACATTCAGCTAAGACTTCAGCACTGGCCAACACTGTGAGGGTGCACACCTCCCATCAACCTTCTGCAAGGATGATGAACTGATTAAAATTTCAGTGACTGTGAAAAGGTTGGAACATCGCAGGTCCAGTGCCTAATTGCTGTTTATCTTGGGCCATCTTTCATCTCCTTTACAGCCATTTCCTGCCAGTCTCTGTGTCTGACCTAACATCCTTGTGAGTGACAGGTAAATGATTTAGGAAAGGATTAACTTTGCACGCCACTAGCTTCCACCAACCGAAGGGCCAAGAGTATTGCCAGACAGCATCTGAGGCCTATAGCAGAGATTTGATTTAGACCTGCCTATTTGATTTCTCTAACAGTGTACTTGGAAGGTACCTTGATGTCTGAAGCTCTTTGCTGTCACTATAAAACTTCATCACACTGTTAGTACACTGGAATGTAGAGTTCGAGGTAACCTAACTCTGTGCTCGTGGAACATGGCCACTCATGTTCAGCTCCAGAATAAACTATGTCTTATCACCTTTAAGGTGAGAGTTATCTTTTTGAACTAACAATGTAAAGATAAACCAAAAAACCCCAATAAATAAATAATAAATTTATTTATATTTTATTACTTATAAATAATTAAAATGTCCCCCAAGTTCCAAATCTGAAGAAAACATTGAGATTTCATGTTAAAAGACTATAAAAGAATCATAATTATTATTGAAAATTATGCCCAGAAATATTACACCTCTTTAAACCCCTGAAAGTTGTTCCACTGGAAAGTTTACCTAGCAAAGTCTCAAAACTCCTTTTTAAAAGAATCTGAAAAGTTAAGAAAAACTGTTTACTAGCATGTAGTCAGATCTAGCTCCAATGATGAACAGACTAATAGCAACAGGCATTTAACACCCCAAGACAGGAATAAATATTTGATGCATCTCTTCCTTACATCCCTTCCTATCCTGTGGGTAGGAAACAAATTATCATTCCACCAATTGAAGCTTTTGCAGCAAAATGGAAAACATCCTAAAGCTGAGTCTACAAATAGAAAAACCTCAGACAGTACATAGAGTGACCAATTCACCTTTAAAATGTATAGTTGTAGAGATGAAATTTTTTTATTTAATCTTATCAGTCTAGAAAGAACTAGGAAAATCTCTTAAATCAGATATTCTGTATCTGTCATCACTATATAACAAAACTTCAAAAATTAAGAAGACATAAGTATATAATGCTAAAATTTGAGTGTGATTAAAAATGTACTGCCATTAGTGTTACAACAACAGACAGAACAACACACGATAGCAAATGTACCAGTGTGATGTGGGATGTCCTTCTGTGTGCTATGAATATGTGTTGCTTTTATTTGTTGCTAAATAGCATTGATGTAGCCAATGGCCAGGCAGAATATACCAAATGGGAAATCCAAACAGAGATACAGAGAGAATCAAGGTAGAGTCAGAGAGGCACCATGTAGCTACCGAAGGAATAAGATGCCAGAACATTACCGATAAGCCACAGCCACGTGGTGATACACAGATTAGTAAAAATGGGTTAATTTAATTGAGAGAGCTAGTCAGTAATATGACTTAACCATTGGCCAAACAATTATATCTAATATTAGTCTCTGAGTGAATATTTCATAAGTGGCTATGGGGACTGATGGGCAAGAGAGAAACCAGTCCAGTGGGACCAGGTGAGACCAATGCCTGACAAACATGCACAGTACAGCGGTGGTTGAAAAAAGACTTGTCCGAATATGGAGATACTGTCACTGTACCATCATGGATATGGTCCCAGTACTGTAGGAACATTGGGGCTTGATAAGGGTAGCACTTTGCCTACTTTCTTCAAACATCATAGACTCTCATAATTCAAGATTATGGTGTTAGGTCTTTACATTGATTGCATGTTGATCAGATTTTAGACAGGTTGGGTTAAATGAAATATTGATAAATTAATTTTAACTGTTTCTCTTTATATTTAAAATATGATTCTCAGATAATCAAGATGATAATCAAATCTCATCTATCTCATTCTGTTTTAGTGCACAGAAGCCAATCAATAACTATGCACTTTGTTAATTGATGAATATAAATTTCTCTCAATTAACATGGATTAGTTAGCATCAGAGAAAATTCTAGTACAATTTTAAAGAAACTTTCAAGCTAATTTAAAGGAACTATAAAAAGCAGGTAAGGATGTGAGATGTCCTGCCAATCACACAACATATAGGAATTTTTTCTGCTAAACACCAAAAACACTAATATTAGTTACTCCTTTGGTCCATGTAGAATGGAGCAGCCAGTAAATAAATCAGATTAAAGAAAAACAGCTAAAATAGAGCCATTACATTTATTCACACAAAGATCTAGCAGTATGTGACAACTTTGACATTTAAAAATCAATGGTAAAATATAGGCAGTTAAAGAAATGTGGCTCTGATAATTATCTACTCTATTGGAAAAAGATTTTGAGTTATATCTCTGCATATTAAAGAGCTGAATTCTAGATTGATTAACTAATTAGTATTAACTGAAGGGTCATAAAAATCCCAGAAATATATTCAGGAGAAAAGTTTGGATTATTTACGTCTTCATCATTATTCATTGGTCATTGATCATGTAGGAGATAAAAAGATAGCCAGAGAATGTGGTAAATGATACCCCCCACATTGCTTGCCTGTTCTCCAGTATCTACATGGGAAATACATCAGAGACTATTCCCCAAGGTGAATGAAGTTTAGGGCAGGGTGAGCATAGAAAGGGATGGATGGAGGGAGAGAGAGAAGGCAAAATATGTCTGAGGGAAGAACAAACACCAAAGAAAGACCTTCACTCAGAAAATCCAATTAATACAGAACTCTACTACTGAGCAGATTTGCAGTACAACCAAACAATAATCCTGGGGTCCATGTAGCACAGAACCACAGGAAAATCTAACTCATCTCTCATCCTCAGCAATGGGAGGAATCATTTTGAAGTCAATCTGTTAGTCAGTAACTGGGTCTCCTTAGAGACCTCATAGTTCCCAGATTGCCCAATCTGTGAACACAGGGCAAATGTCCAGTGAATACACCCTGAGAGCTAGCCGGTAGAAACTCTCAAGATGGAGGAAACAGGGTGGCAGGGGATCAGAACTGCGGAGAGTCCTACATAGTGACTGTGTACTTCTGCTCTTAGCAATAGACCAGAGAAGGACTTGCTTCCCCATCATGGTACAAAGAGAAAAACTCTCTATCTACCAGAACTTCTTTAGGATGAATGCAGAGAGAAAGTGGCAAGTGGAAGAAATGATGATGAGTAAATTCACAAGGAAGTAAGCTTCAAAGGACTAGGCCTCAAGTCCAGAAACTCAAGGTACCAGGGTTTAAGCCTGCTAGTAGAGAGGTTTTCCCATCAGCTCCACCTAGTACCTGGAGACAGTAAATTCACATAGAATGAAAGCAACTAACCACACCACTGCAAACCACATGCTATGGTTGCTGAGCAAGCAACGAAGATGAGTGTAGAATTTCAATATCACCAATGTAAATGGAGATTTCTCTGTCCCGCCCTATCTGGAAGCTGCTTCTAAATAATCACTCAGAGGTTTAATATTAGTTACAAACGGTTTGACATATAATATAGTTCAGGCTTATTACTAACTAGCTCTTACATTTAAATTAAGCCATTTCTATTAATTTATGTATCGCCCTGTGACCATGGCTTTTACTGGTCTGCTGGCATCTTGTTTCTTGGGGAACTGGCTTGCATCTTGCTTGACTGTGCCCTTCTTTCTCCCTGTATTCAGTTTGACTTTCAGGCTAGATATATTCTGCCTTGCTATAGGCCAAAGTAGCTTTTATTGTCAACCAATGAGAGCAACATATATTCCCAGCATACAGAAGGGTTATCCCACAGCAATGAAGGCTTTCTTCTCACCACAAAGTGTCAACACAAAGCTCGAGGAAATGAAAAGTGCATCTGTGCCCCATTTAATGACACCCCAGAAAAAGGGAAAATGACCCTCATTTTTATCTTTTCTCTGACTTTTATGGTGCATTTTACAGTAATTTTTAATCTTTTAATTAACATCTTATATTATTCTTTATTTCATTTCTCTTTTTGAGCTTTTTTGTCTTGGTTATATGCCTTGTTTGTTTGTTTGTTTTGTTTTGTTTTTCAAGAAAGGGGTTTGCTGTAGCTTTGGAGTCTGCCCTGGAACTAGTTCTTGTAGACTAAGCTGGCCTCAAACTCACAGAGCTCCTACTCCTTTTTTCTTTCTTCTCTCTTTAGACATTGTGGCACAAAATGGCCTGTGGTTGGTTCTCTACCTGTCTCAGTCTCCCTTCTGAGAGCTGGAATTTCAAATGTGAACTACTACCTTCAGATTTTAGTACATTAATATTTTAAAACATTTATTATTATTATTATTGTGTGTATGTGTGCTTACATGAGTTCATTTGTATTGTGTGCATGCAGGAAGCCCCTAGAAGTCAGAGAATGATATCAGATCTCTTAGAATTGGAATTACAGTGGTGGCTATGAGCAGGCTGATTTGGGTGCTAGGATTAACCCAGGTCCTCTACAAAAGCAGTAAGCACTCTTAAACACTAAACCCTATCTCCAGCATCTTAATATTTAATACTTAACCTTCCTTCTCTTTCTTCTCCCTGTTGTGGAATAATCCTCTTATACACTGTAAAGATTTGTCACTCAAACTGGTTTAATAAAAGGCTGATTGGCCAGTAGCCAGACAGGAGGTAGAGGTGGGGTGGCTAAACTAGGAATTCTGGGAAGAGGAAGGGCAAAATGAGAGAGTCACCAGAAAACACGGAGAAGCAAGATGAGAATGTTGTACTGAGTAAAAGTACCAAGCCACATGACAGTACATGGATTAATAGAAACAAGTTATTTTAAATATAAGAGCTAGTTAGTAATAAGCCTGAACTATAGGACAAACATTTTGGAATTAATATTATATCCTACAGTGATTATTTAGACATGGCCACAGGACAGAGAAGCCTTCATTTACACCTCCCCTTTCACCAACTTTCAACTTTATTTTTGTCATTTGTTCAGTTATATTTTTCAGTTTTCCCTTGAGTGTAATTCTTTATTTTTATGGTTCAATTGTCTGCTTACATTTATTTTCCACTTTTTTTTGTCACTCTACCTGTGAAAGGTTCTGCTTTATCACCTCCTTATACTACACACTATCCTACTCTTGACCCTTTACTCTCCTAACATTGCTAGAGTTAAGGAGATAATTTCTTTGATTTCCTATTGCTATATTTTAATAGTGGGATCATTACCACTGTGGTAGCGTTTGCAGTTGGCTTACCACTCTCAGAGCTCTGTTTGGGGCCATTTCTTGAACATGCGACTGAGGACTTAGCTGCTGATGGAAGCAGAAAGGTTTCAGTCAAGAATGGAAGATAGAAGGAAAAGAGACATATGACTCAATCACATTTCAAATATAGGAAATAAGAGGTCTCAAGATTTTGATGACTGATAGGCAGTTACAATGAAGGAAGGGCAGAGTACAACACAGGTGTGGTAGAATTCTCACCGAAGAATATGTCAATGAAGCTAAAACTATAAGAATGTGGGGACTGAGTTTTCTGGGGGTTGATGATTATCTTAATTATTTCTAGTTAAATATCTAGGGGAGTTGGCTGTTAACCCAGTGTCTGGGATGAATGGAATTCAGTTGAAGCTGAAATTTCTCATTAATCAAAATGCAGAACTAAATTCCTGGAGAAGTCAGACTGTACTCCTGATTTCAGTCAATGATGGGTGGCAGTGGTACAAGCCCGAAGTCTCCAACTGGGGCTTTCTCTTCCTCAAATATATATGGGCTTCATTAAACTTTAATGCCTAGGTCCTGTGTTTCATCTCCATTAACAGAGTTGAGGGCTTCGAATGGTCTTAAGAATCTAAAGAAGGAAGAATAGATATTTTCCTCCTTGCCTAGTAGTTAAAATTTGGCTTGATGGCCTCAATGAATCAGTCCATGTTCACTTCGCATACTGGAGGAGTGAAGCAAATACTGAAGGTCAAATGGAGCTTATCCAAGGTCTCCCGAGTATGGCAATGAGTGTCCATGGTTGTCAACTTTGATAGAGAGCAAAAATTCCCGGATGTAACAATTCAAGAAATGTTTTCCTAAGCAAAAGCTTGGCACATGCTTGTGGTTGAGCTCTCTTGGCTACTATTTAAACTTCATTCAGTTTCCAGTATGAGTACTCCCTATAAATTAGTCCCATTAATCCAATTTCTGCTTAAACTAAAAAAAAAGCTTCTGATATTTGCAGCTAGTAATACACTAGTAGCCATGGCTTTGAACAAAATCTAGCAGGCTTCAAAGTTAGGCAACTTTTAAAAAAAGTGACTAACTTATCATTTTTCCCCAACCAAAGACTTTTTCTCTGTTTCAGATAAGGTGTTACTAGCCTGACCTGGAAATCGCTGCATGGGACAGACTGGCCTCAAACTCATAGTGATTATTTTGCATCATCCTCGTGAGTGCTGTGATTGCAGGTGTACACTGCCACTTTGGACTTGTGCCTTTTGCTTTTTAAAAATCTGGAGGCTTTCCCATGGGAATATTCCTGAGCAGGGTTCACTGATACTCTGGTGTTTCCTCCTCCAAGCCTTGATCATCATACTACTGCTGCTGAGCAACTATTTCCTAGGCTAGTAATTATTCCATAGAATTACACCTAGAAGAAACATCCTTTGGGGAAAAGCTCCACTAGCAAACAAGCATTCCAGGGCTCACACCTGAGAGACCGACTTTAACCTCTCCTTCATCACTCCTTGTTACGGCTTGAGCATACAGTGTACTTCACTTGCTCTTTGTTTGTTCACCTGGACCCCAGCTAGGGGAAGGTGTTTGCAAGGCTGGCAGGCTCATGTACTTGAACACTTGGACCCCAACTAGAGGTGTTACTTTAGGAAGTGAGGGACATTTAGCAGGTAACAGATGTGGGCCACTGAGCATCAGGGCTTGAAGGAAATATACACTTGGGCCTTCTCTACCTGTAACATGCCAAGATGTGAGAAGCTACACTAGAAGTTCTCATGAAATCATGTGTGGAAATAAATCCCTCCTCCCTCAGGTGGCTTCCGTTAGGGCTTTTGTTACAGAATCAAGAAAAGAAAAGCACTCTTTTTCTTCCCTTTAACCTGATAGATAGTTCTCTTATTACAAGGTTTTGGTTGCTGTTGTTTCTCTTTTGAGATTATAATCAGTACATCTGAACCATAAATAAAGTCAGATTGTAAGAAAGAGAACGCAATGACTTCTTTGGTCACTCATTAAAAAATGGCTGGCTTCTAGCGATATCCACATAAAGACAGTATGAAAATAAAAACATAATTTTTAACGTGTTTTATAGAAAAAAAAAGTAGGACCTTGAAAGTTTGGGTTCACTTCTCCTCCCTCTTGCAAATTTGCATTGTGGGTTCAGTGGGGTGGTCGAGCACTTGTCATTGTGCCATATGAGACTGGCTCTGCCCACCGTGGGTGGTAGGATCTACCTCTCTACTAGAAAGTGACTGCATTGAGATTCTGACATGGGAAGGAGAGTGAATATATCACAGAGGGGGAAGTGGTGCAGGAGAATTGTCTGTATTCTGTCAATCATGATTTAAATAAACGCTGATTGGCCATTAGCCAGGATGTATAGGTGGGACAACCAGACAGGAAGTAGAGGTGGAACAAGGAGAATAGAATTCTGGGAAGCAGGAAGCTCTCTCAGCATTCCTGCACAGACCACCAGAGAAGTAGGATGTGACCTGCCCCACTGAGAAAGGTACTGAGCCATATGGCTAACATAGATAAGAATAATGGGTTAATATAAGCTACAAGAGCTAATAAGAAGCCTGAGCTAATGGGCCAATCAGTTTATAACCTAATGCAGACTCTCTGTGTGATTTTTCTTTGGGGCTTGCCGGCTGTGGGGTACCAGGCAGGACAGAAACCCCAACAAGCCAGCCCTGATAATACACTTCCCCTTTATTGTTGTCCAGCCTCTTCTTCTTCCCCACCTCCTTCCTCTTGGTCATCTCATCTACCTCATTGTCAACCTCCACCAGTCATTTTCTTCATTGGCATTCTCACTGTCAGATTTCTCTTCCAGTCTTCTTCCTTGTGTCCCTTTAGTCAGGACCTTGGTAGCAATCCTGGAACTGTTGTTTTCCTCTGTGTCTGCATACTAGGGCATACCTATGATTGTATGCAGAGGATGAAAGAAAAAGTTAGAATTTGAAGGCACGTCTAAGATAATTGTGGAGGTCTTAGTGAAGGAGGAGTCAGGCAGAAAAGACTCCTACAGCGAGCAGGAGATTGGACCCAGGATAATAGTTTTCTTAATGCTGTTCCCGTAAGTCAAAGAAATTTTAGCTGCTGTTCTTATTGCCTTTTCTACCACATGTTGGGGAGATATAAAGTGAGAAGAAGAATTGAAATGTCTTCAGCATAAAATAGAATATTCCAAAATAAGTAAATTTCTTAGGCTAATATTTTGATTCACATGTGACATTTCTGACTTCAAATTAAAACATCAAATTATTCACTAAGTTAGAATCTTGAGCTCTTTCAATTGGCTAGAACAATCTGTTATCCTAAATTAAATTTCTAAAGGAGTATGTCTTTGGATATTATATACTTCATAGCTGACAGGGACACTATCTAATTAGCTATTTATATGCAAAGCAGAAGAAGGGATAATTAGAGACATGGATTATGCAAAGGCATTCACACTGACAGAGGGCAAAAGGAATTGCGAACATATTGAATCAAATTTGTATATACATTTCTACAGTTTATCATATTTCATTTGTATTGTATTACATTTATGCATCATTTAACATGTTATAAATGAAGCAATATCCTATTCTGCTGATTGATAATCTAAATATAAATCTTATGCACTACTAGACTACAAATATAGCAGCCTTTCGTGAATGGAAAGGAAATTTTCCTTCTTTAGCTCTAGATTTTAGTGCGTTTTTTTTTTCCCTAAAGAGATAAGGAAGACGGCATAATTATATTTCATGTCACTAATCAAATTCTCAAGGTACTTGCCATAAACAAAAGCTATCTGTCCTTGCTTAAAAGATCACACCCAGTATTGTGAAGTAACAAGACAAATGTTTTATTATGCCTACATTTTTGTTGTTGTTGTTAGTTCAGAAATTTGAGATGGACAAGTGAAGAGGAGCATCTCTGTGCCACACTGGCTGAGAACTTTAAATATGGGGAGGTTCACTGGACTACTTATCTGGGACCACACAACAACTAGGGCTTCATTTCCACCCTACAACATGTTCATCTGGTGTTTTTACTTGCTGCATATGCTGCACGTGGAATGTATGTGATGTATGAGGCTCTGCACTCATGTGTCTCATATATAAGCTAGGATGTTGCCTCAGTTAGGGGCCTCTTGGAATCTCTTTTCTCCATGGAATTTTACTTACAGATAGGTTGGGTTTCTTCATAGTTTTGTGATCTTAAAATAATAATCTTACATTGTAGTTAACATCTGACATCTTACATCCCCCAGATGGAATCTGTCTGTGAAAAGAATGAGACCAACACAGTAACAATTTCACTATATTTTACTTGTCAAAATATGCCCATATTCAAAGTAAGAAGACATAGATATCACTCATCTCTCAGTGGGAGGAGGGTCAAAGAATATGTGGCCACTTTTAGTGTCTTAAATAACATGGTATAGAGACCTACAGTAAGAGGAATCATCCCCATAGTATGCCCTTCCTGTTTTTTGCATTTAAATGGACATGCAGACTGTAGTCTCTTCTTATCTGAACAATGGAGTAAGAGGAGTGGGCCGCATTCCAGGTGCCTGGTTAGCTTAACCCCCAAAATAACACAGAAATTGTATTAATTAAATCACTGCCTAGCCCATTATATCTAGCCTCTTCTTGGCCAACTCTCACATCTTGATCTAACCCATTTCTATTAATCTGTGTTTACCATGAGGTTGTGGCTTACTGGGAAAGATTCAGCATGTCTGACTCTGGCAACTCCATGGTGGCTCTCTCTCTCTCTGTGTTTCCTTCCTCCCAGAATTCAGTTCTGTCTTCTCTGCCTACCTATGTTCTGCCCTATCAGGCCAAGCTGTTTCTTTATTGATTAGCCAATGAAAGCAACACATAAACAGAAGGACCTCCTACACCAGAACAATTTTAATTGACATTAACCAGAAGGTCATAATTAGCTTTCTTTGTCAGGAAAGGTTTTATAAATGGTAAATGAAGAAAAGGGATATTATTTGAGCTCACACTTATAACTTCTAGATGAAATGGTAAAAAGTGGAGTGATGACTATTGAACCTATATAAAATAATTACCAGTTGAGCACTGGTGGCTCATTCCTTTAATCCCAGCACTTAGGAGGCAGAGGCAGGTGGATCTCTGAATCCAAGGTCAACCTGGTATACACAGTGAGTTCTAGGACAGCCAGGGCTACACAGGGAACCCCTGTCTCAGAAAAAGAAAATTCTATTTTTAAAATATTTCACAGAAATAGACTGTTGAACACTTATTTCTTAATAAAATTAGTCATTCAAATAGACATCATCAGTGTCCCTTGCACTGAAGTGTAGTTTTTGTAGTTTTGTTACTAGGACTAGGTTCTGGTCAGAAGGAAGGATGCAGAAGGTGACATCTTTCAGAACCTATCATTAAGAGTTATTTAAAAGGGGCTAAAGAAATGGCTCAGTAGTTAGGAGCATGACATGTGTTATTCTGGCAGAAGACCTGTGGATTTCCAGCACCCATGTTGGGTAACTCATGACTGCCTGTAACTCTAGCTCCAGATGAGCTAATGTCACCTTCTGTCCTCCATGGGTATTTGCATGCTTGTGCACACACTCATATGTAAATACACATATATTCACATATTAAAAATAGAAAGAAATATTTAAATATAAAATCATCTAAAGTGTTCTTCCGACCATTTTGCTACAAGTATCCCTCTCTCCTATCAACCAAAATAAGAACACATAGCCTTAAACATGAATCAAACACTAACCAACACAGCACCCCTGCATTTGAGAATTTAGTTGAGCCACCACTACATATTATCCCTGGACTGTATGTTACTTGGCATCTCATCACTGTGACAAAATCTCAGAAGTGAAAACTCTAAGAGGAAGGAGAATTGATGGGATTGATTGGCTCATGGTTTCAGTTCATGGTTAGCTGTTTATACCTGATGTGAGACCCAACATCCTGGCAGACAGTGCAAAGCAGAGCAACACTGCTATCCTGTGGTGACCAAGACAATCAGGAATAAAACACGCCCTTCAAAAGCATGTCCCCTACTTCTTGTTGTCTCTGCCAACATCTTTCCTCAGTTTCCACCAACTCACAGTAGCCCCACAACTGCATATCAACTCTTTAGTCCATGAGTTTGGGAAGATATTTGAGATCTAAACTATAACACACTCTATAACTCTAAATCATGACAGGGATGAGAAATAAACCTTCAGCTTTACTTGACATACAAGTAATTTAGACTTTTCTGAAAACATGTTTAAAATTTCTTCTAATCCATCGATATTACTTTCATTAGAAAGAAATTCATGTTCTGCCTTCTACTTTACTTCCCTTCTGTTTCCTCAGTCTTCACACTTTTTCTTCTCTTTGCCTTTTAAATTACTATATTTTTAACATCAATATCTTGATAATGAGTTCTTTGATGGAGGGCAATGGCTGATTAGATTAAATAGTTTCATCACAGGGAATAGTCATCTAACTTATCTTCCTGAGCATCCTTGCAGGGAGACAAATACCAGCCTTCAAGCATACCACTAGGGAGGTTAAGCACTAATATCTTAGCATTTTTGAGAAGAACTGAACTGCAAGATGTTATTACTGTTAGGAAATCCCTTGAGTTATTAGTGCAATGAAAATGGAACTTCAGACAACCAGTCACCATTAATGAAGTAGTCATTGATCTCTCAGTACTGCACCTAGGAGTTTACACTCCAGTCTAGATTTGAATAATAATTAGTATTTTTTATTTCTTTGGTTTGTTAGGTAAAGGTATAAAATAAATGGAAAGTGTTTTTATTCACAGTCAAATGGGATGTCGAGAAAAACTGAAAATATCCATGTACAGTTTCGGTGCTGTGGCATAGGGCAAAGCAAGTGTTGGGGTGGGGGAGGCCTTACATTTTCTTCACATTAACACAGGCAACAAAATACTTCGATCTTGGCTTCCATTGCTCCCAAGGTGAAATTACTTCATACAATTCCATTTCAACAGTCCCCAGCACAAAGGAACTGACTGCACTCCTAAGCCAACTGGCTAACCATTGACATGCTGATTAAGCATTACTGATTAACTGTACAATTAGTCATTGTAATTGTTGGTGCACAGATGGGTGACATTTGTTTAACTGTTCAGTAACCCGGGATCTGAAGGGAACTTGCTTGTGTAACTGTAATTGAGAAACAATGCTGTGTTGGGAAAACATTCATTGACTTACCTGTTTTGCAATGAGGACATTATTTGGGTAAACCTGTAAAATCCCCATTTCTATCTCTGATAGTTGTCACACACGTGGTTACTCAGTACAGTAGAAAACTATGTCACTCATAATTGAGAAGAAGAATGGAGGTAAAATCAGTCTTCAGAATGTTTTTCTAGTTATTGTGTTATAACACTTTTTTAGTTACTTTAAAGTTTGCTTTCAATTCAGTTTCTAAAGGATCTATTGCATAGTATGTGAATGCCCAATGTACTTTACATAAGATGTTCTCCATACCAGATGAAACTATATTTATTATTTATATAATCTTCCAGCTCTCAGCTTCTCTTCAAATTTATCTTGAATAAACACTTGAAGGAAGGGCAGCTTACTCTACCTTTTCCATCTTACAGATTTCTTTGATGATTTAAAACTCATCTCAGTTGACTGGAGTTTAAGGTGAATAAATTACTCTTGCGCACACACCAGATACCATACTAATGGCTACCTAGGTTCTCTTTAAAGAACACAAAAGTTCGAAGAACTGAATACTAGAGGGGTGTAAGGGCACTGCTGTCAGCCTAGATTTTGAAGACAGATGGCCTAGTTTCAAATCTTTCCCATGGCACTAACTGTTGGTGCCATATAGACCAAGTAGTTACACTCCCCATTTTAAATGAGAACAATAATAATCCTAGCATTTAACTGTCTTCAGCTGAATTTTATCATCCCCGTCCAAGATACTGGCATACATAATTTGTGTTAAAAAAATAAAGCAAATAAAAAACTATTAGGTCACAACATGTTCTTACTCAGAAAATACAGTTTTCATAAAAATAAAGTTAACAATGAGGTCCGTAAAGTGCCCTTTATCTCCATGACTGATTTTATAAAAAGAAATTGGGGTATACCTTCAAATGCACACACACAGAAGAAAGATAGTGTAAAGACGTGCAAGGCAAACAGTGTGGAAAGACAGAGGTGAACACTAGACCGATGTAAGATGAGGATAGCCAAGACTGAGATGCAGATAGGAGTTGGGATGGGGACAGAAAATGCTACCTAGTTTCTCAGAGAACACATGGACTTGTGAACTACCAGACTTCAAGTTCCAGACACCAAAATTATGAACCAGTTCCCTTTCTTGTCTTAAGCCATAGAGTCTATAGTAATTGTTGGGATGTCTATATAGAAATCCATACACTACCTTCTTTCTGCATGTGATGGGTTAGAAAAGTTAATATGTGTATGCAGTTCTAAGAACAACAACTGGTACACAGTCACCACCATGCTTTCTGTTAAGGTTTTAATAGGAAAGAGAATAAGATATCTTGGCTATACACAGGAAAGACTTTAGCCTAAGAATGGGTAGTTAAATCATCAGACGACTATAATCTCATGACATTCCCGGCAGGAGTCTAGGTGTGTTTGCTTCTAAGACATGCAGCCAAGTTAAATCCTGGAGGAGCTTTGCTCTCATCTGTGGTGATCAATTTTTATGACTGTTAGCAAGAATTAGCCTTTCATCATTTGGAACTTTCCAAAAGGATGCTGACTTCTCCCAGGGTAAAGTAAAAGAAATCAGGAGAGACTGCCCCAAATGCAGGCCCCTGTCTTTATGCCCCACTCATGGAAATATCATCTCATTGCTTCCTTGTAATCTGTTTATTAGAAATGATTCAATAGCATAGTTCATATCCAACAGGTCATGGTTATAGGAGAATATGCATTGCACAGGTAGATGGATCATGTGGGTCACCTAAGAGGTTCTCCACTCTGCACAGGATAAAGAAGAAAGGGACTTTCCACTTGGTTTTCTGCTAGTTTTCATATAAGGAACATTCTTCAACTATTCGAAAATGAACACAAAAGTGAGGCAAGATTTATATCTTCTATCTGCAAATATTTTTGCTGGAGGAGAGGACATTATAGCTCATTCATATAAAAATAAGCCAATTTCCTTTATCTATATTTTAAAAATTAAAACAGGCACCATTATTTGGGCAACTTTAACTACACATGCAGTAGCATTACAGAAAAATGAATCCATGTCTTTTGGCAATAAATTTTAAGTTAGGATGTTCACTTAATAAAATATTAAATTAATATTAGTATAATTGAGTTTTCAATTTTTTCTGTTTAATTTTATAAGTATTACATAAATATTCCAGCTATGCTTTTTAATATAGTATGCAAATAAAATTTAATTTGCCTTCAAACACTGCTACCAATTCTAGATGCCATCAACAAAACTAAACACTTCTATGAGTTCAATATGTGCCTAAAGCACATTTTCAGTGCATTTTTAAACATATGTTACACACCGTCTTAGTTAGGGTTGCTAATGCTGTGATGAACACCATGACCAAAGCAACTCAGAGAGGAAAGACTTTATTTAGATTAAACTTCCACATATCACAGTTCATCACCAAAGGAAGTCAGCATAGGAACCCAAACAGGGTAGGAACCTAAAAGCAGGAGTCAATGCAGAGGCCAGGGAGGAACGCTGCTTACTGGGTGTTCCTCATGGCTTCTCAACCTGCATCCTTATTGCACCCAGGACCACCAACTCAAGGGTGACACCACCCATAATGAACTGTGCCCTCCCCCATCAATCGCTAACTAAGAAAATACCCTACAGGCTTTCCTACAGCCTAAATTTTATGAAGGTATTTTCTTAATTGAGGTTCCCTCCTCTCAAGTGACTTTGGCCGGTAGCAAGTTAACATAAAACTGTAGACTCGCATTTCTGGACCTCCACAAAGAGCACTAAAGGGCTTCTGAGTTAGTTCGGGGCCACTGGCATCACCTTATTTTACATAGAAGTTCATGCACGTTACTCTTCGGTTTGGCTGTTCTTTTTCTGACTTTGCTTGGTCTGACTATTAATGCGACAATATCCTACCTCCTGATCACACAGTGGCTTGAGTCAGAAAGAGTAACAAGAATTAAATGATCTCACATATCAACATACCCCTGCTCATTGTCTGATGTGTTTCATTTGAATGGCTCAATAAATCTATATAATCTTTATATTTGCATTACCTCTTTTTTTCCTATAAAATCCCAAATAATAAATGGGTAGATGAAGAAATTTGGGGATTAAGATATGTCAAGCCTGGAATCTATTACAGGGAATTAATTTGTCATATCCTCATTATCCTTTTAATGATAACAAAAGCTATGACTACAATCAAGAAATCTACTTCAAACTTCAAAATCCGTTGCTTTCTCTTAACTGTCCAAGGCTCTGAATGTATTTCATAATCTTGGAAGTTGAAATTTTCTTTTTGTGTGTGTGTGTCTGTAAGTGGTATACATGAATGTATGCCTGTTTGTATGTCTGGGGCACATGTGTGGGGGTGGTAGTGCTTATGCCCTTGTCTGATGATGCATGTGGAGGCCTGAAATTGATGTCTAGTGTCTTCCTTGATTGTTCTCGATTTTACTTAATGAGGCAGGGTCACGTGAGGATCCTAGAGATTGGCAACTCCAGCTGGTACAATGAGCCAGCTTGCTCTGGAGATTCCCTGTATCTGACTCCTACAAGCTGCATAAAGCAGCCACCAAACCTCCCAGGCTTTTGTGTAAGTTCAGGGAAGCTGCACTCCAGTTGCCATGCTTATGCACCAAGGGCTTTGTTTACTGAGCCATCGCCTAAGCCCCAAGTAAGGTTTATTTTCAAGTAAAGGCTTGATTTGCTGTTATCTATCATAAATAGTGATGGGAAAATGAAGAAGAGGAGGAATAAGAGGAAAAGGTAGACTAGGAAGAGGTGGGGGAAAAGGAAGGAAAGAAGGAAGGGAGGGAGGGAAAAAGGAACTTTAAAAGTAAATAATATTGAAGAATGAAAAGCATGCATTCTGTTGGGCAGTCTTGGGGGTATGGTTTTACATCATGTGGTAAGCACAGTTTGATGGAATAATGTCAAGACTCTTTTTCTTCTTAATTCTGTACTGGGAAAGTATCATTAAAGCTCCTATGCCTTAAAAAAAGAAAAAAGAAAGAAAAAAACAAAGGAAGAAAAAAAACATAATGCAGCCATTGTGAGAGAAAAGACTGCCTCTGTGTTGCTGCAACACAACGGTGCGATTCAATTCTGTTGGCTAAATTGAAGGTTCACATGCAGAGAATGTGATTCCTCTAGGATTAAGAAAAAATACATATGATGGAAGTCAAGACAATGCATATTGTCACTCAGACTTCCTCTGTAGCTGCAGAGAAGCAGCTGCCAATGGACCAGGTGGGAAGGCCTGCATTTGCTGCCATGTTGATCCCTCCCAATGAAGAGGTCAGTCTCTGGGGAAGATGTAGAGGGTTAAAAGCTTTGCTCTCAATCCCCCTCACCTAATCCCTGATTCCCTTTATTCAAATCCACCCTTGTAATTGAAATTGTGGCTCTAAAATGCTCTTGAGGGTATTTCCCAAAGCCTTTTTACAATGTGCAGATGCCCTCCTGACCTGCTCTGGGCTCTAGACCTCTGGAGTCTGGGCCTGAAGGAAGGAAGGGGTTGAAATAAGAGCTGAGTCTTAAATAAGCATGACTTTTGCACATGCCGAGAGCAACTCCAATTGTCTCAGTTGAATGCACAAAAAATAAGAGATTTGAGCTTAATGGTAACACTAGTACAGTCTTCAACTAAATTCTTGACTGTTGATTAATGTTAAGCTATAAGATTGAAAATAATGGCTTTGGTGGAATAAAATCTGCCCCAGGATGATTAAGGCATTTTAATCCTATTACCACTGGAATCTCATACAGGCTTCCCCTCAGTTGTCCGGTCCTTATGGACTCCACGGGGGAAAAAAAAAGACACTAGGTTATTACACAGTCAAGTGGAAGCACTCTCCAACGGCATATACATATATGTGTGTGTGTGTGTGTGTGTGTGTGTGTATTTCTGATTTATATTTTAGGGAGGTTTTATATTATTTCCTAAGTCTTTAGAATGGGCTGCTTTTCCAAGAGGCACTTTCCCATTCAGGTGACAGACTGAACCATTTAAGTGGACTCTTATAGGCCAAAGAAACATAAATAAAGCACCCTACCAGATAGCAATCTTATAAAGTTCAGGACTTCTAGAATCTAGCTTAGATGGCTACCAAGTAATAACCTTCCAGGCACCTTAGATTGCCATGTCTCTTCCCAGGCCACCTTAGACTACTATGTCTCCTCCCAGGCCACAGGCACCTTAGGATGCCACTTCTCCTCCCAGGACCAGAGACAGGATTCAGGCTCCATTTTCCCTACAGTTTTACTCACTGGTTTTACAGCCTGTTGACTATGAGGAAGGGGATCAACCTTCTAACAGCTGCACAGCTGGTTAACAGTTTTCACATATGTGCCCATATAGTATTACTCTGTTTAGCCATTCTTCTACTTCTTTGTCCTCTGTCTGATGATTTATAAATATAATTTCTGATAAATAATAAAAATGCATAAGACAGCTATTTGCATTCCTACATATCATTTTATTCTGTAAGATTCTTAAGTTTTGCCTGTGGTTTCAGTATCCTATATTCAAAGTGCTGAACGGAGTGGATTCAAAGTGCTGAACGGAGTGCTATACTATTGAACTCAGCCCACTCAACACTCATTTAGAAAGATCAGGTGAGTGTTATTAGAATAAAAATAAAATCCCATTGTTATTACTTGAACACTCATTTGGTCAGGACCAGTTCTATTGTTTTTCGCCACGAAGTGAACATGTTCATATGCAAATTCTCCCCTTTGTTTCTAAATTTGAGAGACCTTCACCATCAGCAATGCTAATGCTTCCACCTAGGTTGTGGCCTTCACATGCGGCATGTTCTATTCTGCTATATATGTCTCATTCATGTCAACACCTAGAACCTAGAAGATAATAGAGCCTAAAATCATAATATCTCAGAAATTATGCCTCAAACATCCTCCTCTCCAACCACACTTACCTATCTAGTCAATTTACTTACTCAATAATCTTATCAAAGCAGTTGTTTGTGGTTAAAGAGATGGGTCAGAAGTTAAGAGTGCTAGCTGCTCTTACAAATGAATAGAACCCATATTCAGTTCTAGCACCCACTTGGTGCCTCGCAACCATCTGTAACACCAGTTCCAAGGGATCCTATGCCTTCTGGTTTCTGTGGGCACTACACGTATATGCCGCACATACATGCACGGAAAACATCGAAATTCAATAAACTAAACTAAATAAATATCTAAAATAGTTGTTCAGCATACTTTATAGGTAATTGAGGTGATGCCTCTGTTCCTTATCTGGCTCAGTGGGTCTACACTGCAGGAAGGTCGGGACTTTGCCCTCTAGGAAAGATAACAATTATTAGATGACATATTTGCTAATCATCACTTGACATGTAATGTTATTGTTGGGTATATAACAATAGGACTGTAAATATCCCACACAGCATACGTCCCACAGCAAGCAATTGACAAACGCCAGAATCAAGTGTCTGTCCTCATTTTCTTCATCTACCATTTTAGGTTCAAAAATCTACCACAAAACATTCTTCTGTGTATATTATCTCTATTACCACTTGTTGGAAATTTTCCAGTTGAGTGTTCACTCCTTCAACCACTATAAATATTTATTAATTTAATGTGGGGGATTTATTTAGATTATAAAAGCAGAGTGTTATGACTGTACTGACTTTGCGGTGCTCCAGAAAGGATATAGGGAAAGATGTCTTAGATGGACTGGATGATTTAATGAAAGTATTGATTGAGTCAGACAAACAAAGGTTTAGAAGCTAAAAAGTTTCTGCACCCCAATGCGCCCCTCCACTGACGCCATAATCTGAATCAGATCAAATCAAACTGAATTAGGTTTTAAGAGATACAAACGCTCCCAGATGGCTCCCAGAGAGGAGCTGGGAAGGAAGACCAGAAAACCATGTGTTTGTTCTCTAGGAGGTAATTAAAATACCCTGTGGGAGTCATCTTTAGTATTTCTGGGGAGGGATCATTGTTTGGTGGATTTTCTCAGGAGTGGAATCTGGACTGAGGCAACACCCAGGGGAGGGGGCTTGGGATGAAACTTCCACCTAAACATTCCAGACTCTTTGGGTATATGGATGCCAGGGGCTGGGATGAAACTTTCAGTCAAACAGAAACCTGGACTCCACTTAATTTAGGCTACACACACATACACACCCCTCTCTTATCTACAAGTATAACACACACACAGTCATACACAAACACACACACACACACACACACACACACACACACACACACACACACACACCACTCTGAACAAAGTAGCAACTTTTAGCAACCTAAGACTCCCACCTGCATTGAACCACCTGTATACCTCACTCCAAACAATGGTGGCAATCTTACCTATCCTTAATGACTGTCAAACTTAGGGTTTATTGAGTCATACTTTAAGTCTCGGAACTTCAGGCAATGAGCCTATGCAGTCTGGACTACTTTTGAGTATATATAGGATTAGGAAAAACTGTGTTCCTAAGTGAACTTGTGGAACAAATCCCCCATTTACCATCTTCTATGCATAACAGGGCATACATATGCTTAAAATCAGATGTATTATGAGGAGAGACATGCACAGGAGAAAATTATTATATAACATTTAGCAATTAAAATGGAAAACTAACTGAACTATGCTCCTTAGTAATGAATGAAAACCTAAAATAAAGGGAGAAGGACATGACGACATTTAAAGCATGAAAATTGTTATGGTAGATACAAGAGAGAAAGCAGGCAGAGAGAAGAGCTTAGACTGAACATGGCTGGCAGACTACACTAGGCCATAAAAAGGAGGGAGGGCAAAGGAAAGCAAGAGAGGAGTCATAAACCAAGAGAAACTGTGGTCCAGGCCAAAAGATCAGTATACCTAAAATGGCTGAGTTATATAGAGATCAGTTTGTAGGGAGGGAAGTATAAGTCCAGCCCCTTAGAGGGAGAGACTTAAGGCAGGGGTGGGGTGAAAAGTGCTGGGAAGGAAGCAAAAGTACTGAGTGAGACTTGTACCAGATTTCTTTGAGACCTAACAAATAACACACCTTAGATTGCATCAAAAGAAGCTTCAGACAGGATCCTGGACTCTCTAGTATCTTCGCTCATTCACCATTCCTATCTCTCACCAGGTAAAAGATGAGAATGGAGTTGAGTGGCCCACGGGACCTTTGGATCCAGCAAAATATGGATCCTGAAGTATTTTAAGCAGGTTGCTGATTTTGGTCAGTAAAATATTAGTTGTTTCATAGTTGATCTTATAAGAGTAAATGTGTTTTAGACAAGGAGATAAGTTTCTTTTCAGTTTGGTTTGTTTGGGCCTGGTCCTAAGACAAGACAGAAATAAAAGAAGAATTATGGGGATAAGGGAAGAAAAAGAAACAGGAGCCCTGAATCTGATTTGTGGCCTCTCACCAACTGAAAGATAAGAATTCCAGTATAATTAACACTACCAGCTGTGACGGTCAACAGTATAGAGCCAGCATCCTTCTATGTCAATAGCAATGAACTAAGCTTAAGCTCTGAATGGATATGACCTTGAGTGGCCTTTTCCTGAAGTCTTACTTGGAATCTCAAACAAAAGTGTTCACTTTGTGTCCAGGAAAGATATTCTACCTTCAGCCTTGTGACCTCATCATATGTAATTTTCTCAGGTGTCTCTCAGGAACCACTCTGTGATTGCATTCAGATTCCTTAGGAATCCTTTCAAGATACTAACTTCAAACTTATTAAAATAATAGATGTGACTATCGTAAACCAGGGAAGAGTGACTCATCTTTGGGAACCCCCCCCACGTTTTCCTTTCTGGGTATCTCTCTTTTCATTACCCCTCTTCCTTAAAATCTACTTTATAATGCTTTAAGTAAAACCAAATGCTGATTCATACATTAGCTTGTCCCGAAATTTTTTTCTGTATGGAAATGATGATTCTTGGGTTTGCTTGAGCTGAGCGCTCTAAAAATTAATGAAATGACTCAGGCTGTTAAGAGTACATTCTTGAGTTGTCTTGCTGTTCTCTCGCCAATGACAGTCTCAGTGTGGTTTAAGACAGAAAAAAGAAAGTGTTTCTTATTCTAGAAGGGATTAACATAGAAACAGGAAAGTACACTGATTTCCACTCTTTGTTTAGAGAATCAAACAAATCAAAAAAGTCAAACTGCTGGCTTTCTTCAGATTCTAAGTAAACAGTTCAGAAGGACAAAGCATATGAACCCAGACACCTAGGAATCACTATGCTTTTGTATCTTACTACATCTCCCCATTAAGTTTCGTCTCCCCTGTTCACTGAATTCATTTCTCCCTCAATAATTTAAAAACCTCTCGTAGCCAGTGAATTCCTCCTGGATTTCCCTAAGAAAATATAACCTACCTGGTAAAAACTATTCATGATTCCTTGTCTTGTTACTCCAGACCCTTTCCCTCTTTTCTGCTGACTGTCTAGGGCTGGGGCTTCTTTATTTTGACTTCACATGTTCAAGTATGATGTTGGCTTTTGCTGAAAATCTAAATTCCCCTAGTTTTATATCTAACTTAACCATCCTGATCTCATCTTGAAGGCCATTTTGCACAAACAAAACCTTCTCTCACCTCCTTCTCTGTCCTAGTACCTCATTGTTAGACACAAAGCCAGGCACCCAAAATGGTAGTGCTGGTGACAATACCGTAAACAGAGGGACACTGAGCGGGTAAAGAGAAAGATTGTGATTGGGTAAACAGAAGCTTAAATTCAATATTCCTCAGGAATCTCTTAGGAGGGGTTTCTGCTCACCAGGACCCTTCCTTATCTGCCCCAACTGTCAACTACATCAGGCAAGGGCATCTAGTTCCAGATTAATCTTAACAGTCTGCATCAGTTCACAGGCCCCATCTTGCCGACTATATAAAATCCACTTGTTTTTCTGCCAAGTTGCTGCTCTCTGCTCTTAGAGGCAGACAGTTTATTCCGTTAATACACTTCCCTTTCTACCCACAGAGTGGTCTGGTTTGCTGGTTTCACTGTATCTTCGCTTATATTCCTCTCTCTTGCACTCTTCTGTAATATCCTGTGTTATAAGGTTTATAGTGTAATGAGCATGCTTTATAAACAGAATTATGTTATTGTGTGTCTTGTATGAGGATCTGTATCTTCTATGTTTGACACAGTAGACTAACATCTATAATATAAAATATAGAAGTAATTCAATAAATGTTTGCTCAATTAATAATTCAATGTGTTGGAAATTAACTTTCTGTTAGAGGCTGGAAATCTGCCTTACGAAAACCTAGAAATTAATAGAACTGAAAACTCAAAATATATCTTTTCCCAAAACAAGAATGTAGCATGAATAATAAAAACCCAAAGAAAGATATTGGGATTCACCTGAAGATCAGAAAAGCAAAGCAGGCAAGCAACTAGAGAGCTCTTACCTCTAAGAAATCCTTAGTCTGAAAGAGAAGAGTTCCTATCTCATCCTGTTTATATTCCTCTCAGGTGCTGGGATTAAAGATGTGAACCACCACCACCTGGATCTGTTTCTGCATTGATCTTGTGTAGCCCAGGGTGGCCTTGAACTCACAAAATTCACCTGCCTCTGTCTCCCAAATCCTGGGATTAAAGGTGTATTAACACCACTGCCTGTCCTCTAGGGTCTTAGTTTCAACATTCTGGTCTTCAGGCAAGCTTTATTTATAAAACATAAATAAAACATCACAAATACAAGAATTCTCCTTTACATTGTATAAAGTGATATTATTTTCAATCTGTATTTCTGTTCAATTTGTCAATGGCCACTTGTTTTTCTTCTATGATTTTTCTGGGGATACATTTAGCCTGGAAATGTGGGGATAGGGTGAGTCTGCACTTTTACTGTTCTGAATGCATTTTGAACACACACATCAAAGCTTTCATCTCATATTAAAAGTTTTACCTTTTTAGTTATCAAGTGTCTTAGCTTTGAATGATGTGAACCTTTAAAGGTCATCACTGCTTTTTGATCTAGTAGAATACAGTTGCTAGATGCGACAAGCTTGAGCTAGGCCCTTAGATCTTCCTTCAAGAAAGAACCCCTTCTTTCAGTTGCAGCAAATGTAGTTAGTGGGTAGGCTTTAGCTACTGGCAAATGCGGGGACTACCCGAGTATAGCTCACTCACTTCCTAGGAAGTCCTCAGCCAGCAGCCCAGCAGTTGAAGCTGAAGCTCCTCTCCACCCAGTCTCACTCAGCCCCCTTCATTTACTTTCATTTTTGTAGATTGCGAGTCTGCTTTATAATCCTGTGAGCTTTGTCCAAATCAATAAATCCTTTCCACTTCTAAGGACATTCCAGTGTCTGTTCCAAGAGAACTCAAATGCCAGGCTAATTTAGGGCCCCTTTTCTATGCCATTTGGGAAAGTTATCTCAGTCCAATGCCCAGTGTTTTTGAAAAGTATGTGCATAAATAGTGTGAGACAATGGCACACAAAACTTCTCCAAAGATTAAAACATAACACAGTATTGTCTCCTTTCTTAAGAGTTAAATCAGCTGGTCCGCATCAATCACTTGGCCAGGGAACCACTCCTCAGGAAAGTTGATTCACTTGAAGAAAACAAGCTATTGAAATGGGAAGAATAATTATCTCTTTATCAAGATAAGGTACTACTATTCTTTTTAGTTATCTTTTTATCAATTGGTAATTCTTTTTAAATCCTTGTGTGCATTGAATATATGATGTGTGTGTGTGTGTGTGTGTGTGTGTGTGCATATAGGCTTACAAGTGCATGTGTGTGAGTACAGGTACCTGCAGATCATTACATGGATGTGGCAAGCAGAGCATAACCTTAGTTGCCAGTTCTTGCTGCCAACATTGTTTGAAACAGGTTTCTTGTTTGCCGTTATGTAGGGCAGTAAGCTTTCAGGTATTCATCAGTCTCCATGTCCAGTTCCAATACAGTAATACCAAGGAAATGTGGGGGCGCCTTTGGGATCCTTAGTTTTATTAATAAGTTAACTTGAAAATGGATTCAGAAGACTACTTAGAGACAATTTTAGAATGGTAGAGAAAAACAACAGAGCAAGTACAAACCTTACAGCTGTTAGGGGGTAGGGTTAGATGGAAAACAGAAAGAGGGAAAGTCATGCCTTTTAATTTACCCTAAAAGAACCAATATATTCACCAATGGAGTCTGGAAAGCAGCGGCATGGAGGAAGAGTACAGTGGAGGAAATAGTGAGGAAGCTCACAGTATCAAGGAAAGCTTTAGCCAGTACCTAAAATAAAAAGAGATATTATAAAAAAAGTTACATTTTTATTTTTGTTCATTTGTTTTAGTTTTAACACAGGAAAGCAGTACAGTTTGGTATGCTGGGAGTTCTGTAAATGGCTGCATCTTGGGAGGGGCTTCTGAAAAGAATAGTAGTTATTATCTATTCTTTAGATATAATAATAAGAATAATAAGAGATAATTATTCTTCCCATTTCATTAGCTTGTTTTCTTCAAGTGAATCAACTTTCCTGAGGAGTGGTTCCCTGGCCAAGTGATTGATGCGGACCAGCTGATTTAACTCTTAAGAAAGGAGACAATACTGTGTTATGTCTTAATCTTTGGAGCAGTTTTGTAATGTCATATGGCCTGAGTAGAGTTACATCCCATTCTTTTGACCAGGAGGAAGTAGTTTTGGATAGCCCTGAACAAAGCCTGTATGTCTTCACTTTTAAAATATTGTAAATGCTAAGAGGGCAATGGTAATGTTTTCTTTTTTTGGGTTACCGAGGAAATGGGAAGTAGGGTGCAAAGTGGACTGTGAAAGAAGGACTCTTCTCAAATAGCCTTGTAGCCTATTAATCTCTGGAACATTCTCCCTTTAAGAGTTGATGTCCTAAAATCATTTAGGAGATGCACTAAAATTGGAATATAAAAGGGTTTAGGATCTTCACTCCTGTTGGCTCTTAGACCTTGGAAGGTGAGATCAAGGGGACCCAGACAGATGGAGTTAGATTGCAGTAAGTCCATCAGAGTGTGGATCAACTGCAAGCAAGAGGAGATAAAATTAAGACAACAATTGTGTGCATAGGGCCTAAAAATGAATAGACAACTAGATATAACCAACCCATTTTCACTATAAAAATCCAGAGACCAAATTGAAAACTGTTTACCAAAAGGAATAGCAGTATCTGAATTGGAGTTCTGTTCACACTCAAACATGTACAGCTTCCAGAAAGAGCAATTCATTTTGTAGAAGAGAGAAAACAAGAAACACGAGCTTCTCCATGTATTACTGGTCTCAGAACAGAAACAAGGACATTTATAGCAATTGGCCAAGGACAAGGACAAGAATTATAACCACTTGCTTTGGGGGTCCTTTCTCTAAAACTACATCTTCTGTCTCCCGTCTTCATCACTATGAGAGCTGGTATTACAGACAGGTGCTACCACATCTAACTTTATGCTGGCTCTGTGCAGCAAGGACTTTACCCACAGAACCATCTTCCTAGCCCTGAAATCCATTTTGAAGGCTCAATATGTACAGAACACATCGTATGTGTTAGCCTGGTGCGTATTTACAGTATCTTATGAGATGGGTATTCTCATTATAAAAGTAGGTAAGGTGGACCTTAACTAATTATATATACTACCTAGTTTCCTCCAGGAAGCCAGCGTCAGAGTTATGAATGACATGTCACCCTACCTAACCCTAAATACTGGACTCTGGCTATTACAAACCTGATATCCAATAATCAGATAAAATGTTATTTACTGTGAATAATACAAGAATTTCAAGTGCTCCTTGCCTCTTCAGCATTTTTCAGATTTCTTATTAGTTCTAGAAGGGTATCAGTCTGTGAAATATGAATTAAATGTTCTTGGTTGTGAAGAGAGAGGTTTTGCAAAAGAAAGCCCTGTTAAACAGAATGTCCATTGCCTCTTAACTCTTAGAGTTAGAATTGTGCTATACTGTATCCCAGACTTTAAATTGACTGTCAAATTAAATTTAACTGAGGGGACTTGAAACACAGTCTCTCACAGATTATAGGGCTAAACCTGACAGCTGCCTTAGGGATCTGTCTGATTAGAGGAGTGTATGTTAAATAATTAGAGCACCCTGGCTGATGCCAACACACCAGTTCAGCATTTAGAAGTTGCTTTGTTTATCTTTATATGTTAATATTAAAGAAAATATACTACTCCTACTAGTGGAAAGGGCTTAGCCTCCAGAGTTCTGCTACCATGTGATCTCTATATCATCTCTCTGACTTTCCAAAGGCTGTTTTCAAGGTAAGCTCCAAATATACTTGTAAGACATTCATTCCACTGTCTGATCTCTATAAATCTTTTCTATTCTGAATCTGAATAATCATCATTTAATAATGTAAGATCTTACTTTTTCATTTTTCATCTACACATTTATTGATCACTTAAAATTAAAAAAAATAATAGCCACTATATGAAATCAACAGGTAAACAAAGATTGAAGCCATTACAATTTGAGACTAGTAGGAGGGTTAGGTAATCAAATAATTTAGAAATAAAGGAAGTAGGAGAGCTTGGATTAAAATTAATCTTTGCCAACCAAGCTATTTTTTTTCTGCTGATATTTACTTACCAGAACAACAACAACAAACAGACAAACAAAAAAAGCAAAATAACAACAACAAAAAAAAACACAACAAAATACATTGCAGGCATCAAATGAAAAAGACATAATTTTTGGCACTGTAAATTTCTATATTCTTTTAGTTGTTGGTAATAACTTTGTTAAATTATTGATAAAAAAGTCAATGACATGGCTGAGATAGAAGAAAGTGTTCTTTACAAACAGATGATGATTTATATAAATATTTAAGCTAGTAAGGATAGAAAGATTTTAGCTATGGAGAAGGGAAAGTTAGAAGACAAAGACTGAGAGACAAGGACACACAAATACTAGAGTCCTGAAAATACATCGTGTGTGTAAGAAGTGAGTGTCCTGATTTGTTGCAGAAGTGGTTGTATAAAGGATCAAAGTTTGAAAAGAGCAATAGGCCCTCTTAAACAGTGCCTTGATGGTCTTGCTAAGGAACGTGTGCGTTTGGGGAGGATGTCCTTGGAGTGCCCTGTGCTTTGTCGTCTGTTTTCACCTCTCCCGTTGCAGGTGTGTCTGCTCATCACCCTTCTGAGATGTTATTCAAGTGTGAGTCTCACTCCAAATATGGTCATGCAACTTGACCTAATAAAATGCTCTGGCCTAGAAATGTGAATGTTGAGCAGAGTCTTAGCTCGGTCTTTCAAAGACTGAACTCTAGAGACTCACAGATCTCCGCAGCTGCCCTACTTTTGCTCTCTCCAAATCTGGTCTTTCAGCTTTTCTTTTGATACAATGTTATGGCCTGCAACAGTATCACTTTTTATGGTCGCTACCACACGCCCCTGAGCTAATAAAGAAGAGTTTTTCCGAGAGTTAAATGAAACGACTTATGGTAATCTAAAATTAGTTTTTAGAGAAAAGTTCAGATGAGAAATTATCATAACGATGAACCCCTATAATTATTCAAACACATTCATTCCAATTCAATCTTGAACCACATCTATGACTCTTCTCCACTTAAAATTTCCCAGAAAATGCCACATTATTGATAGAAAAATAAAAATTCTCTGGCCAACATTGTGGTCAGAGCAAATCTTTCAGTTACAAGGTACTTCAAAGTATCTTTTCAAGCACCCCATTTCCAGATCTATCTGAAACCAAGTAGTAATACCTGGATAAAAGTCTGTGATGATGATGACGATGATGATGATGTTGTCGTCTCCATGTCTTAGCTTACCTGAATTCCTGCCCATAGATATCTCGATGAAAATGTAACTGTAGGAATAAATAAATAAATTAAGATTAAAGGAGAAAGCCCATTTTTTCCCCCTGGAGCAACAGACTATAAACATTTCCCCTAATAGCCTGCCCCTTGTGTCTCACTGAATGGCATCTGCATATTTATTGGCAGGCTAGTCACCCTTGGAGGAACAATGACATTATCATGTTAATGTCTTTGAAGATAAAAACAGTTGACTTTGTTCTGTTTTGAAGGTATTGCCCTTTCACTTTTAATGGCAGCATTTCTGCACCAAGTCAGGCAGATGAGCCCAGTAAATCTTTATAACAACGAAGGGGTTAGGGCTGCTCTAGTGAGGCTCCCTGAGTGCTCCCCTAGTCAGCTGAACTGTAAACCAGAAGAAAGACGCCTGCTTATTTGTGTAACACAGCTCAGGAGAAGCTTTGGCAAGAGGTGACTGGACATTAGAGATTGTGGGTGTTGTTACTGAGCACCCAGTGTGTATAGAGACTTTAGAATCTTAAGGCAAAAAATTCCCAGGATTTTAAGTTAGTGAACTGGCTGGGGGTTTAATACGTGTACCTTTGTGAAGAAAGCGAGCAGTGGTTTAACAGGAAGCAGTTAAATAACAATAAATACAAGTGGCACCCGAGGCAAAGCATCCATGAAATTGTTATTATCTCCCATCCTCCCCATCCCCTTGCCTCCATGTCAAAGGACATTGTCCTCTAGTCTCCATGGGTAGCACCTAATACTTATCTCTTAGCATTTGTCAGCTTGAAGCCTAATTAATGTTTACTTGTCTGTCTTCTCCACTGGGCTTTCAGTTCATATCTAATTTACAGCCATAACCCACCCTTTGTGTATTACCTGGCACAGAGGAAAAACTCGATTCCAAAGCATTGAATAAAGAAACAGATGTCACCATGTGGATTTTATTTATCATGAAGTGATAAAATTTTGGGTCCTGGGTGGATCGCCTCAGCATATTAACATTTTATCTTTTTTTTTTTTTTTAAATTAGTACTAGGCCTCTGAGATTCTGCTTCACATGCAGGGGGAAAAAAAGCAGTCTCTTTTTCCTCTCAGTCCATTAATGCATTTCATCAAATTTTCAAATTAAACTTGTGTAATTATTAGAATTAAATCCTTTTTTGCACATTTTCTCAATATTTAAAATAAGGGATTACTGGAAGTGCTAAAATATTCCATTTTGAGAGGGTGTACATGACTAAAGAGAGTGGAATTATAGAGCATTTTGTACCTGGATTTTAACAAAAATGAAATGAGGATCTTTTCAAATAAATAATAGAAAGTGAAAGCATTCCTTTGAAAGACCCCAACCACTTTTTCATAACGAACTGGATGAATTGGGTAATGGGACAGATTCTTCCTCCCCGCTCCCCCCCCACAGGGCAGGAGGGCTAGCAATTATCAGAACTGGTCACAGTCCTAGGCAGGAAGGCTAGCAATTATCAGGACCAGTCACACTCTTCTAAACAGATGATTATCAGAACCAGTCATAGTGAATTATTACCAGACTGTAAACTGAGTCACGATGGAACAGGCAGCTTGTCATGTATTCAAGGTTTTTCTGGGAATAGGCTGAACTATGTTAATTTTATTCTGGGTTGAAGATCTAAACCAATCCCAATTGTACCCGTACCCCATATTATAATTTATGTAAAACTTGTGATTTTTGTCTATAAAAACTTGCTTTCATGGATACTCGGGGTGCTTAGCTATCCCGAAGCTGGGTACCCACTTGTGCAACCGTGGAATTAAACCTCGTACTTTTGCATCTGACGGCCTGGTTATTGAGTCTGGGGGCTCCTCGGCGATAAGACCACTCTGAGGGTCTTTCACCTTAATATTCTTGACAATAATTCTGACTTCCTAAAGCACTAGCTCTCAATGCTGCAGACTTTTAATACAGCTCCTCATGTTGTGACCTCCACCCATAAAATTATTTCCATTGCTACTTCATAACCGCAATTTTGCTAATGTTATGAATTGCAATATAATTACATGATATTCGGGATGGTCTTAGGCGACCCCTGTGAAAGGATCCTTTGACCCCCCGCCCCAGAGGGTTGCCACCACACATTGAGAAGCACTGCCCTCAGAAAACAGGCATGTGAGAAATGCAGGCATAGGCATGTGAACACAGGTGCATATGAATTTTCCTGAATTTGCCACAAGTAGTCTTTGAATAATAAAGCAATTTCAAGGTCTATGAAATTGTCAGCTATATTTAACAGTGTACAGGGCATCCTATATTTCAGTGCAATATTTAAATAAAATTTGTTGGGTACTGTCTTAGTTAGAGTTTCTATTGCTACAACAAAATACCATGATCAAAGAGCAAGTTGAGGAGGAAAGGGTTTATTTGGCTTATATTTCCAGATCATAGTCCATCATCGGAGGAAGTTAGGACAGGAACTTAAGCAGGGCTGAAACCTAGATGCAGGAGCTGATGCAGAGGCCTGGAGCAGAGCTGCTTACTGGCTTGCTTCTCCTGGCTTGCTCAATCTGCCTCCTTGTAGAACCCTGGACTACCTGCAAAGGGATGGCGGCACCCACCTTGGGCTGGACCCTCCCCAATCACTAACTGAGAAAATGCCTTAAAGTTGTAGCTCATGGAGACATTTCCTCTACTGAAGTTCCTTCTCTCTGTTGACTCTAGATTGTGCCACATTGACACAAAAAACTAGCCAGTATGGGTACCAATTCTATATAGAACACTAAAACTGCAACATAGCCTTTATTCTCTAAAAACTGGTGCTACAGTGAAGAAGATAGATGCATGAATCAATAATTTTAATGCCGCTTGTAGTGTAGAAAGAACTATGTTGGGAGTGTGCAATGAAGAAAATGTGCTTTACTGCTTTATCTAGCGTGAATGGGAACATATGCTTCTATCTGGGAAACACTGTAATACAAAAAGATTTAGAAAGGAAGTCTGAAGAGAAAGTAGTATTAGTGTATCTAAGAAAGTAGGTAGATACTTATTTCTAGACTCTATTATATATAAATTTACCATGAGGCCTCAATATAGCAGAGTAAAATAAAGCAGGAACAGTGGGAAGGGAAAGAGGCTGAATTGAAAACAGAGACTGAAGCTGTATTTATGATCTTATATTGTTCTGTTTGGTCGAAGTCAGTCAACTTGACCTTCTGTTTTAAGGTAAAAGTCTGAAAGAAATGATTAATTAGTTATATTTAGTGGTAGTAAACCCGGAATTTTTTTAGTTCTAAAAAATATGATCAATAAATCTCCATTGCTCATTGTATGTTCTTCAGTAATGCTAATGACTACCATGCACTTAGTATATCTATAAGCTAGATACATTTTAAACACACTAATGTGTTAATGATACTCACACATACACACAAGTCTATATGTCAGGAATATTACCCTTTTTCATAGGGGTATACAGATATCACAGCTTGATTTCCTCAAAAACTCAGAGTGAGGCAGAATGCAGTCAGCAAAATGTTATTTGCAGATAAACACTGGGTAGAAGAGGAAAGAGAAAACATGTTCAAAACCAAAATGAGGCAGGCATTTAAGGAGATTAGTTTATGTAAATTATTCTAATAAGGAGAATAGCTTATAAAATATGCCTCAAATTGGAAAAACAATTCTGCCTCCATAAAACCAAATTTCCATTCTCTGATATCAGGAAATGTTGGGGGAGGCTTCTGTCCAATCTGGTCCCATAATAAACACACAGAAACTATATTATTTGCAATACTGTTTGACCAATGGCTTAAGCATATTGCTAGCTAGCTCTTATATCCTAAATTAACCCATCTCCATTAAGCTGTGCATCACCATGAGGCTGTGGCCTACCAACAAAATTTCTGCAGTTTCCACTGGAGGGATCTGTCTCTTCTCCCTGACTCTGCCTACTCTCTCTATCTATCTCTTTCAGCCTGGCTTTACTCTGTTAAGCCAATGGCCGAAAGCAGCTTCTTTATTAACCAATGACAATAAAACATATTCACACCTCCAGCATGAAAGGAAGTCAGGCGAACTGACTATCATGCCTTCCTCTATAGGAGAATTATGCAAAACTGTGGATAATACCTCTACATCAGCATTGGCATTCCTCGGAAGTTAATGAGACGATATCACTCAATTTGAAAACATGGTGCAATGGTTTAAACAATAGCTCCACAGCTTCTAAATGGGCTTTGGTTTTTTAAACATATCCTATCTTTTGGAGGCCTATCAGAATGGCCTTCATTGGCTCCTGAATGTTTACTCATCAAGAAGTGGCACTATTTAAGAAAGATTAGATGTTGCTTTGTTGGAGTATCTGTGGTCTTGTTGGAGAAAATGTGTCACTGGGAGTGGGTTTTGAGGTTTCAAAAACTCATGTCAAGCCCAGGGCCTCTCTGAGCCTACAGATTAGGATGTAGCTTTCAGCTGCTACTCCAGTGCTAAGCATGGTGTCATGTACCTCGCTGTGTTGAGAAAGAGCTACCTCTGAAACTATAAGCAAGCCTAAATTAAATGCTTTCTTTTATAAGTGCTCTCTTGATTATGGTGTCTCTAGAGACTTCAGGCACACTGCATTATAATCCCTCTGGATGTGTCACACATACTGCATCAGCTTCACTTTGGGTAGCCATCCTACATCTCCAAACAGTCCTACATTGCATTCACTGCAGCTGCCAAAGTTGTAGCCTTCTAAAAGATCACCTTCCATTCGAAAATGGGTATATTTGACCTAAACCTTACTCTGAATACATACCAGGCTTGATATTCACAGGAACGGACGTCCATGCAAAAGTGCTTAGAAATAAATCCATCGTTCCTACATCCATGGCAATGCTCACTGATCTGAATCTAGAAACAGGATCTAGACCAACAGGGTTCTTAGGGACTCTCATGCTGCCTTGCAATCCAACCATCCTTCACATCATGCCTTAAAAGTAAAATCTTTCCAGTGTCATAAATTAGTTAGGAAATTTTGTGATGCAAAATGAATGATACAAAAATCAAGAGAATTCTACCAGTAGAAAATCTCCCATTGGTTAAAGTTATCTTTGTGTGTTAATCAGCTAACATATACCTCAAGTGATAGGTGAAAGGGTAAATATATTCAGTTTAAGGAAACACATACTCTCTGTTAAAAAACTACTCAGGGCTGTCATTTAACTAGAAACAAAGCTATAAATAAGCATACACAACCGTGTTCTGATAAAACTTTCTTTACAAAAGCATGTAGCTGTTTGACCCCTGAATTTACCAACCAAAGCACAAACCAATTAAGACAGCTGTGGTTCTCAATATCAACTGTCCTGCTTAAGACAGTGGCTTGGGACAAGTTGCTGATACTTTTTGACCAAATCCTTATCTCACAGACTCAATAAAAATATAGCTAAATTGACCCCATGTCAATAGGACACTCAGTAAAGGGCAGTTTCCTTTCAACACAGTAACAAAGAAAACACAGAAGTTGAATGAGTGTATTTGGCTCTGATATTTTGATCTACTTGCAAACTGGGTCACCAGGTCTCTAGGGAGACTATATTGACTAAATAAATTTCATAGAGGAAGATAACCCATACAAGTGCAAGGGTTTTAATATTTTTTAATGCACAGTTTAATATTTTGAGCTGAGTTTAGTATAATTTAGAAGAATGAGCTGTGTAATTATTGCCAGCAGGGAACTATTTAGGTACATTATGTACAGTAGAAAGCACAGCTGGAATCCAGTCAGCTCCCAGAGAACAAGAGAAGGGTGTCCGTGAGATGTGGGGAGGGTTAAGATAGTTGGCATATCAGAAAAGAAAAAATAAACAGAAGAAAGGATGTCTCAGCAACAATTGTAAGAAACAGTTTATAGATCAGAACTTTCCTCAGGGGTTTTATGATTTTCCCAGGACCTTCAGTATCCATCATTTTCTAGCAATAGTCAAATGCCTTCAGTAACCCATAATAAACTCTCATTGCCAAAATAAATGCCTGCCCCCACAGTGACAAGTGTGTTGCTTCCTTCATAAAGGCCACACCTACTACAACAAAGACACACCTAATAGTGCCACCCCCTATGAGATTATGGGATTATGGAGGCCAATTACATTCAAACTACCACAGAAAGGAAGGAAGAAAACAATTTATAGGTCATTCTGATGCATGTCTTTCTTAAGCATTACAGTCTCAACAAAAATTTCCTTGTCACTCAAGGCTGGATCGACCCATCTTTCTACATGTTCTGTAGCATACCGGGTTATTCACACAGCAGAGCAACACAAAATTTATTTCTTTTCACACTAATAGACAGTATGTGTTCTGCCATTAGAATGATGCGCATAGTACCTACTATAGGACAAAGCTTTCTGGAACATGTTTGATAAATATTTAGTAAGTGAAAAAAATACATAGGTAAATATTAAATAGATTTTTTTCCCCACTGAATATGTTTTTCAGAGACTTGGAAGGTGACCAAATCAGTAAAGCACCTGACACACAAGCATGAGGATCTGGATTATCACTACCAGTATCTGCTGGAGCCCACAAGACTCTACAGTGAATGCACAGCTGACAGATTCATAAAGGCAGACCCACAAGTGCACAACTTATGGGGCACCCATTTTGCAGAGCTGTGGGAACACTTGTTGTTTGGAAAAGTTGCTGTCATATTGGTGGAGACCTTGTGAGGCCATGGTTCTCATTTCAAAATGGGATTCATTCCCCAAACACCTCAGCAGTATAATTTCTCCTGCACTGGTAATGGAACGGCCTTTCCATTCCCCCACACCACAAGATGCTGCAGGAGCTCCTTCCGCTCCTTCAGCCAATAGCCTTTGAGATACCAGCTCACTGGAGTGTGGTCTCTTTTGCTTTAAAAAGCAGTGGCAGCCCTCCTCTTGCTCTCTAGCTTCAGACTCTGGTTCCCGGGACGAGACTCCTTTCCTGGTCGTGTAGAGGGCTGTTGTCTAGGGCGGTGTTCTGTAAGTTTTTTCCTTTAAAATAAATAACCCTTTTATCAATAATAATTCCAAACTGGTGTGGGATTGTTTCTTGCATTAATGAGACCTTAGAGCAATAACATTCACTCTTTGTTTTCACAGTCAAATTTACATAGAGTCAGTTCCACAAAATTACGAGCTAACAGACCACATAGAAATGTCTAAAGAAGAGAGGCACTGAGTAGGAAGAAAGTATGCCCCATATGGCTAACAAACAAATCTGGGTGTCCCTAAAGCTGGTTATTGCAAAAGAAATTGAGTGAGGAGAATGGGCGAATCCATCATTCAGGGATTTTAGTAACTTTATCTAATGGTTTGTAATGTCAGGCATTTCCCCTTAGATGCTGGCTCTTTCCTGGGCAGTGTCATCTGTTCCAGAGTGCTGCTTTGTCAGGTTCTTCCTCCTTCTCCTCCTCCTCCTCCTCCTCCTCCTCCTCCTCCTCCTCTTCTTCTTCTTCCTGCTTCATGCAAAGGAATAAAGAACATATAGCAGTAATGTACTTAATTTTTTTACACTCAGATCTTGCCATTGACATCCTGTTCTAAGTCCTGAGGAGGTACTGAGGCTGGTACTCAAGGCCTCACTAAGTACCTACACAAAATCCATAGTCAGCTGCATACAACTATAACTCCAGTGATAGGGAGACAGAGACAAATGAATTCCTAGCATATACTCAATAGACAGTCTAGTGGAAAGACCCTAACCATGACTCAAAAGATAAGACCAAGCATTATCCCTAAGTCCTGGTTGAGACTTGTTGGTTCCCACCAAGACATGCATGCCACTATTTCAGACTTAGAGTTATTATTGTGCTTTGCTGAGTAGTTGTGGTTTATAGGCATCATGGCTGGGTCACTTCCTTTTTTGAAAGTTTGAATGGTACCTTCTTATGAGGGGGGAGCTCTCAGGACAGATCCGGCCTGTGTCCAAAGTGTGTGGCATCTTCAGTCATAGGAACTTAATTTCCACCTCTAGGAGTTGACCAAGGGCAACAACAATCGTGTATACCATTTTTGAGTTTGTTATGATTCTTACCCCTCCTCAAGGAAACTTGTCCTTTCAATAAACAGTGACTATTACAGAAAACCACAACGGATTCAAAGGCAGTTTTGTGGAGCCCAGTCCCAGTTGCTACATCTACAGCACAGCTCCTGCTGCTAAAGCTTAGGGGTGGCTACTGCAGAAGAGAGGGCAGAAAGACCAGAGCGGTCAGAGGAACAGGAAGTTTGCTGTACGATTTGTTCTAGAAATGTTAGAGAAGATGTACCAAAGAAAGCTCTTGGTTGCCTGCAAATGATCTGAACCTCACAACATGAACATCATGACAAGCATGCTAATGTGGAAGAGGAAAATCTCGGGAGGCTTCAAGCCTTGGCAAAGAACTGCAGGCAACCAAGGAATGCTGAGAGTGGAAAAACTAGTCTTCCCTGGAGAAGAATACACCACGTGATTATCCAATAGCAAATTGACAACCCTGAAAAATATATACAGACTGAGCAGGTTGTATTTACATATTTAGGAATACACACACATACAAACACATAACAACAATTAAAGAAAAGGAGCCCATGAATTTGAATGAGAGACAGGTGGAGGGAGTACATGGGGAGAACTAAAGGGAGAAAATGGAAGGGATGAATTATTATAATCTCAAAAAAACATGAACAGAAGTCAAAACAACCAAATTTCTTCCAACATCAACATCTGGTCTCTATAGGAATGTGCACACATATGCTAATGCCCATGTATGTGCAAACACACACACACACACACAAATTTAAAACTTAAAAAATGAAATGACACATTTTATCTCCTTAATTTCTCAGTAATAAGCAGTTCAGCACACTTCCAAATACAAGCTCTGTAATTCGAGCTTTTTTCTTGATTTGTAAAACAGTTCAGATAATATTCAATATACTGTGGACCTATAGTTGGATAACATCTTAGCATCTCATATTGCTTCCTCTACTTCTGGCTGAAGACTGTGGCTCTGCCTTTTTTCTTCTCAGAATCCTCCTAGTCTGGTTGCCCTGCCTATACTTTGTGCCTGGCTACTAGCCAATAAGTATTTTATTAAACCAATTTGAGAGACAAATGAGCATTATGCCACAGCACTTATTTAATAAACTATGAATAACTATTAAGACATGCACATAACATCTCCATAAGGTGGATTCATGACATCAATAACACATTGCTCTCTTTTTCATTCCAGAGTTCTTTGGTACTAACAACTTCCAGTCTCACCAAGATGTAATCCAATTCTCACCCCTCAGACTGCCTATGTTTTTCAATGTTACACAATAAATAAATGATAGAAATAGGATAAATCCCAAGCCATTTGACTTTAGTTCAGATGATATGACCTACCCAAATCAGATATAGTCATTCCTAAACAAAAGACAACACTTAGAATATCAACTGAAACTAGAACCCTCACAGTTTTGGGGGTATTGGCTGGATTTTCTCATACACTCTTTGTCTCCTGTATGTTGTAGCCTTTCTCCAGTATTATTTGATCTACTCAGTTCACCTCTTCATGTGACAGATTACAAAGTTAGCATGAGTATATTCATCAATAAGGACATGAATTTTAGTATGGATAAAAAATATGGCACACTCCTGTAAAGGATCTGTGATACTCAGCAGACATTATCAACATCAATATGCCAACTTCACATTTGATCCTCAATTGTCTCTGGCAGGTTCTCGCTATGTAGCCCAAGCTGTGCTCAAACTCGCACCCCTCCTGTCTAAAATTCCTAAGCATCAGAAATAAAGGCCTCTACCACCATACCAGATCTTTTGAGACAAAAAATAGTTTTCATGTTCTCATTTGTTTTGTTGTTTTGTTGTTTTTGCTGCTGTTATTTTGTAACATACTGAAAACATTTAAATACCAAACATAGAAAAGTATAAATTTTTGTTTAAATTTGGGGAGTTCATATGTAGATGTAGTAGTCTGAATAAGGATGGCCGCCATTGACTCATGTGTTTGAACGCTTAGCCCATAGAGAATGGCACTATTCTCTATGTGGAGATGTGGCCTTGTTGGAATAAGTGTGGCTTTTGGGGGGGAGCTATGTCTCTGTGGGTGGGTTTTTGAGGTCCCAGAAGCTCAAGCTAGGTTTAGTGGCTCCCAATCTCTTCCTGCTGTCTTCAGATCAAGATGTAGAACTCTCAGTTCCTTCTCTAGTCCTGTGCCTGCCTGCATGCCACCATATCCCAGCATGATGATAATGGACTAAACCTGGGAAACTGTAAACCAGCCCTAATTAAATGTCTTCCTTTGTAAGAGTTGCTGTGGTCATGGTGTCTCTTCACAGCAATAGGAACCCAAACTAAAACAGAAATTGGTGCCAGGGTGTGGGTACTGTTGTGATAGTCTTAACCACATTTTTGTTTAGAAGAATGTAGACTTTGGGAGTTCATATTAGAAAAGCAGTTGAGATGTTTTAAGCACTGCTTAATGGATTATACTAGTAAGAACATGGAAGATCTCTGAGTTTGAGGCCAGTTAGGTCTATAGATCCAGTTTCAGGACAGCTGAGCTTAAGGCACCGAAGGAACCACTGAAAACAGAAAACTGGTGAATATGTAATTGAACAAGGGGGTAATGTTCTAGCCCTAGTAAACAGCAGCTTTGACCATATGGTTCTGACTTTAAAGTCAAGGAGAGAAGAAAGGGGTTATAGAATCTTCTGCGGCTAAGAATGTGTCAAGGGTGTCCCTGAATGGAAGCCTAGACATGTCATTGTGTGAAGCTGTGAAGACTGAACTGCCTTGGAGACCCCAAGATGTTGGAGATATTGGAGTTGTAGGATACCTGCCAAGGGCAGAAACTATTAATAAGGAGTGGAACGAGCCTAAGAGAAAGATGTGTATTGCTGTCAATAAAACTGAAAGGAGTTGGAGGTCTGAAGAGCCTTTGAACATCAGACATGGAGATGCAGAGGATGGTGTTTGTCTGGCTGGTTTTTGGTCTTGCTTTGGTCTAGTATCTCATTACTGTTTTTCCTTTCCTCTATTTTGGAATGGCAATGTATATCCTTCGCCATTATATGTTTGAAGTATATGATTTCTTTTAAAATAGGGCATTACAGTTAAGAGATTGCATGAATCTCAGAAGGGACTTTGATCTTTAAACTTTTAAACATTGGTGTGACTGTGATAGACTATGCAGACTTTTGAAGCTGGACTCAATGTGTTTTGCGCTATGTTATGGCTAAAACCCTCTGGGGACCAGGGAGTAGCATGTTGTAATATGAGTAGGCATGGCCTCCCCATAGATTCATGTGCTTAAATGCCTGGCCTATAGGGAGTGACACTATTAGATGTACCTTGTTGGAAGAAGGATGTTACTGAGGAGGCACGCTTTGCACAGTCTAGCTATAACCAGTACACAGTGTCTCCTTCTACTACCTACAGATCAAGGTGTAGACCTCTCAGGCCCTTCTCCAGCCCCATGTCTGCCTGCACACTGCCATGTTCCACCATGATGGTAATGGACTAAATCTCTGAAACTGTAAACCAGCCTTCAAGTTGCTAAGCATCACCTGCCTCCCCTCCCATTTTATGCAGCCTGGTTGCCATAGTATCATTTGAGCATGGTAACAAGAAGCAAAGAACAACCATTTTTAACTAAATTAAATGTTTTCCTATATCAGAGTTACCATGGTCATGGTGTCTCTTCATAGCAATAAACAGTAGGCATATCTATATCTTCATAGATTCCCTTCATGCCACAGGATATCACGGTAATCTCTCAAAAGTATTAGTGAGGGGGTGGTCATATTTCTTTATCTTACTTTAAAGCATGGCAAATGCTCATGTGAAATCTAGCACTGTTCACTGGCAATTGTTTGAACATTAGTTACCACTTAAAACCAAGACAGCATCATCAGGAGGACTGATAACATCAATGCAGGCCTATTATACTCTATTTCAAGGTGATCAGATGCTGTTAATTAACAGATAGATATGTCCTACATTAAGAATGCACAGATCCCAGTCCAACTTCCTGCAAGAGAGACAAGTAGCCAATACATTTTGATGTGAACTTCCAATCCTTTCCTCTGAATTCACCCGCTAGAAATGAACTGACTGCATGTCATCTCAGTCCACAGGCTCTCATCTACAACATCACTAGTTCTTACATACATACGTACATACGTACATACATACATACATACATACGTACATACATACATACGTACGTACGTACGTACGTACATACATACATACATACATACATACATACACACACACACACACTTGGGGTTATTGATTTTACACATTGCCCTTCTTATCTTTCAGTCATTAAGTTATCCTTTCTCCATATTATCTGTTGTCCCTCTGACAGTGACTCCAAAGTACTTCTCAATCTTGACTCTTTTCATCCATGATGCCACATGTATTAATATATGACACCCAAATCTCTTCATCCAAGGATTTCACAAGCAACCCTGTGGTAAAGATAAAAGTACTTCCTTCCAACACACCTAATTTTTTTTCTCAGTTTTTCTCTTCAGACAACTTTCAGAGCCATTTTTCATTCTTTCATCTTTTCTTAAACCCCTCTGAAACTGCAAACTGTGGATAAAGTCTTAGCCTTCAAGTCAACTGCCAGTTAACTTTGTTTCCCTCTTTCTATGTCCCTTTCTAATGGTTTCCTTAAGGCCCCCAAGCCGTGTAAAACCATTCATTTTCTTAATAATTTCAGTGGATGGGTGGTTGGGAGTGCCTTTACCCCCTGAGCCATCTTGCCCATGGCTGTTTTGTGTTTTATTTTGAAGATGTATTTTCTTTTTAGAAGGATGTGTACGGGAGCTGGAGAGATGGCTCAGCAGTTACGAGCACTTTCTGCTTCTGCAGAGGGCCTATGTCTGGTTCCCAGGGCCACATGCCTGTCCATAGCCATCTGTAACTCCAGTTCTAGGGATCCTCACATGCTATCCTCTTCTGACCTCCATAGATATTATATCCCCACTCATAGAACATACAGACGTATTCCTTACAAAGTTAGAAACCAAATCAAAACTGGGAGCTCTTGGGCTGAAAGCTGTGTGTTTGTATGTGTGTGCATGTGTAAAATTTGAAAACTTGTCATATAGTCTAATGGAAATGTTTCAATTGCTGTCATTTGCAGCTGTTAAATTAAATTCAACTGCTTATACTATCTAATTTGTTTATTTTGGAGTATCTACTTCTGAGAACTTAGAACTAGCTCTCCTCACCATTTCACATTCCTGTTTATTGTCCCATTCTTTTTCACTCATCACTAACTTAACAGGATAGGTCATAAGTATAAATAGAAGGACACTCACATTTACGCAGTCTCTAACTAATAGCGACTTAGGAAATCCCTTGGCCACTTCCCTAGAATTCTATTGAGAAACTTTTGATACATGTATAAGTCAGTGTTTCCAATATGTGAAGAACAGATACTAACATATAATCATTGAGGAAAGCTCATCTTAGAATCAACAGTGAAAGTAAATAGGTCATATGTATGAATTCAGGAAGATTTCTCCACTTCTGGAGACCAGACTTCAGTGTAACTTGGATTTTGAATCAGAGGCAATGGCAGAGTCGATGAGTGTTTAGATTAAGTCTTATATTCCAGAATAGGCTAGACTAGCCTAGAAGGTATTCTAGAAGGTTTTTGCCCATATGTAGAAGCTCTTCTGTGTTGTAGAGCCTCTCACTTATCCTTGACTCTTAGCAAAATGTTATTAATGGCTACTGCCAGGCTCAGTGATGTGCACGAAATTGGAAAAGAATAGGGCTCTCTGTGGGGGAAAGAAGTGCAGACCAGTTTTTTATCTCCCAAGTTCTCTTTCCTGCTATAGCAGAGCAGGTGCAGGCATCAGGAGCTTTTAGATTCAGAGAACAGCTTTAGCCAAAGGAAAAGAAAGGACAAAATAGAAATATGCTATATTAGGCCCTTCCCATGGAGTATGAAAAGAAATTGTGATCTTACTTGTAGACATGGGCAAGTGGGGCTATAAGACTTGCATTCCCATATACCCCTTTCTGCTATTGAACTTCACTGTGTGCAGAGAAAAGAACCTATCTTTTTAAAAATCTTGTACTAGTGTTATAATCTTGTCATGATATCTAAGTGTTTATAGATTTTTGCTATGAATATTTGATAGGTGTACCTGTCCTTCTTGGGGCAAAGATTCAGAGGACATGTGGACTTGGGTTTGATTTTAATATCCATTATGTATTACGGCCAATCATTAGAATGAATTTTGAAACTCACTTGACAAACGGTAATGAAGGTTCATTCCCTCCTTTTGTTTTTCACTTGTATGTTCTTTTTAACCTATGCTTTCTGTGGGTAAATTCACATTCTTTTAACCCCAACACTCAGAAGGCAGAGGCAAGAAAACCTAGAGTTCAAGGCTACTTTGGGCTACCTAGTAAGATTTTGTTTCAAAAATCAACTAAGCATTCAACCAAATAACCAATTAACGAATCAGTCACTATGCTCTATCCATCAGACATCATTCTCTACTCCCCACAATACAGAACAAAGGAAATATAGAACTTACTTCTTTAAATTATCCCTTCTCTACATTTATTAATTCTTCATTTGATTAAAGTAAAATCCTACCAGGTAATTTATAAACTAACCTTCTGAGCTCCACGGTTTTTTTCTTGCTACCTATGTCCCATGTATTCCATTGTTCAGGATAAATAAAAACCCATCTTTTCATTGGTCATCCATAATGGGTAATGAGATCTTAGTCACAAATAGATTTAGCATCTTCAAAGTAATTTCACATTTCTTAAAACCCACAGTCATTAAATTAAAAAGTACTTAATGAATTCCTTTCATTTTATATGTGGTGGCAAACATTGCTTGATTATGACAGTGGTTTGGAAAGATTCAATTGTCATTCACTGTTTCTACAAATGATCGCTGTCTATAGGATTCTCAAAACCTCTTTGCAGATAAAACTCTCAGCTAGTATCTGAGTAGTAGTTAAAAACCAGTAATCTGGAGGATCCATGAAGACTGGAATGGTTAATGGATATTTTAATTTCTTTTATATTTATGTCTTCTGATGTTTTGTTCCTTTTCTCTAAATTCCTTCTGACCCATCTATAGCAGCTTTTGTTATATAAAACTTCTTTCCAAATGTCTGCATCACCCTTTTATAGGACCTAAGTTAATTGAGGTCCAAGCAATGGCAAATTGCAATACACTTTTCCACAGGTACATGAGTATGGTGTTCATTCAGGACTCCACCTGTTATTCATTTACTTTAGACACACTACAGGAGGAAAAAAAAACATCATTACTAATGATGTTAAATGTAAACATTTGACTGCCATGTCTTCTCTTGTAAAGCACACAGACATGCTGTCCCCAATTCTCTACAGTGACATTTCATATTCTGGTTGACAGCCAATTTAAATTTGTTTTTAAAACTCCCTTTTTTTTCTCTTTGTATTTTTCTCTGCTCCCCTCCCTACCACTCCCCTCCCTCCCTCAATCCTCCCCCAAGGTCGCCATGCTCCCAATTTATTCAGGAGATCTTGTCTTTTTATACTTTCTACTTCCCACATAGATTATATCTATGTAGGTTTCTCTTAGTGTCTGTATTGTTGTCTAAATTCTCTGGGATTGTGGTTTGTAAGATGGTTTTCTTTGCCTTATGTTTAAAAACCACCTATGAGTGAGTACATGTGATAATTGTCTTTCTGTGTCTGGGTTACCTCACTCAAAATAATGCTTTCTAGTTCCACCCATTTTCCTGCAAAATTTAGGCTGTCGTTATTTTTTTCTGCTGTGTAGCACTCAATTGTGTAAATGTACCACATTTTTTAATCCATTCTTCGATCGAGGGGCATTTAGGTTGTTTCCAGTTTCTGGCTATGACAAATAAAGCTGCTGTGAACATAGTTGAGCACATGTCCTTGTGGCACGATTGAGCATCTTTTGGGTATATACCTAAAAGTGCTATTACTGGGTCTTGAGGAAGGTTGTTTCCTAATTTTCTGAGAAATCACCACACTGAGATCCATAGTGGTTGTACCAGCTTGCATTCCCACCAGCAATGCAGAAGTGTTCCCTTTTCTCCACAGCCTCTCCAGCATAAGTTGTCATCAGTGTTTTTGATCTTGGCCATTCTTACAGGTGTAAGATGGAATCTCAGAGTTGTTTTGATTTGCATTTCTCTGATGACTAAGGATGTTGAACATTTCCTTAAGTGTCTTTCAGCCATTT